>OMOW01084316.1:0-11004 GCA_900312555.1 Lamprogrammus exutus
AGGACCCTTTGGATCCATGTTGCTATTTCTTCTAGACGTTTTGAACGCCACAGTAAAAAGCTTACAATAAAGACGGATCTTGTGGACTCTTATGCTATAATGACAGCAATGCCTTGTAAAATCAATTTTCTTTGGGTACCATATTTCCTGCATGTACAGTATATCATCAACATTCTCTCAGCTATTTCACGTTATGGGACAACATAGCGCAAGCAGCTGAACTGATGTGAGATGGCACCTGGAAGTTAGTGATCCATTAAAAAATACAGATATTTCAGGGTCAACTGTCATAGGAAAACTCTTTCTTAGCCAACAGTGAACATATTTGTTTTTACCAAACTTACAACTTAATGTAGAAGAGCTTTCAGAGGCTTTTCCACGTGTTCCATCACTTGTGTTCCGCGGATCCATAATGGTCCATTCTACGGACTATGGACCTGGCAAGTGAATTGTCGGTGACCGAGTTAGGACATACATTTCCTGAAAATCATGAAATCTGTATCTATTGCTTAACTACTTAATAGCTGATAACTGTGACATCTTTGTCACAGCATTCAGAATCCCAGACCTGTCCTCTGCATGGTCACTTTGGTCTAATAGCACTCAATTTAAGAAGTTATCCTTGATGAGGTTATTATCAAGATCATTTAGCATTTCAATATGTAAGTACGGGGAGGAGTGACGGTGATGTGGTGATACAGTGGTATTCTTTCTCATTGAGTTGGACTCTTAATAGGTTCACATGCTCACCTCATGGAATGTATCTGACAATGAATGCTGTGGTGGAGGCAGGGGGTAAAGGGGGAGAGACAGTTCCGCATTCAAGCGCTAATTAGAAAAATTAGATCTATGAAAGGCAGCGAATGATCCAGGCCTTCAACCTACGTCTGTGTACCGCTGTAGCGGCACAAAGAGGAGGCAACAATGAGCACTGAGGAGGGGGGGGATAAATAATTTAATCCATTATCTACTCTGCAAAGCTCATCAGCACTGCTACACAATGGCCACGATTGAATTGCTGATTGCATTGCTCTCCTACCCTCCAGGAGAAAATGCCCATGCTCCACTATGTGCACTCAGGCTGCCAGCACAACCAAAAGCATGAGAGAGGGAGTAGTGTTGAGTGTCTTCCACCAAGGTCAAACTACAATACAGCAATCTAATTAAGAGTATCAGAGTTTCCTGTATGGGGGTCAACCTCACTGTTGTGATCACAGGTTCATATCGTCCATTATGTGTTCAGTCATGTAAATGACAGACATGACCCTGATTACATCTCCATCTTTTTCTTTTAATCCTTCCTCACTTCTATATTGTTTAGCGTTTCTCAGAGTATTAATAAAAAGCATGGCACTGTTGCCTTTCTGTGATACGCAGACAGCAGCAGCTACCACTACTGTGTATGCGTGGGTTACTGCTCAGTTAAGTGTTTTCTCCATCTGCTGATTTGTATTGTTTAACTATCCCGCTGATATCATCAAATGTCAATGAATAACAGGCTAGAAGGCTAAGGAACCATTAATGGATGAACCGGGGAATGCTATGTGATGGTGATGGCTCCTACTGTCCCCCGTCCCCCCCATCAACTGCAATCCATCATCTGCACCGCGCTCAAATAAAGTAGGAATATCAGGAACACTTGAGGTTTTCTTGGCCCAGTGCCTCTGACATGCTGGCTTAATTTTACCTTCCATTTCAGCATGGTGCATTTACATAAAACACTGTGAAAGTAGTACACATAACGGTCCCCTTTGGCCAACTGCTTTAAGGTCCTGTCCACAATCCCAGTGAGGGGCGGTCAAGCTGCCTCTGCTCTGCTCTGTTTGTTTTATGGAGCAATACCGAAACCGCTCTGAGGTCAGCTACCTTCAGAAACTGTGCTGGGTCTCTCATGGTCTGTTGAAAAAGGGTCCAGAACTGATCCAGGGGGCCATTTCTCATAGATCAGCCAACTTTCATTGACAAAAAGAGGTCATTATTGTGTGCACAACTTCAGCAATAGCAAGATCTGGATGGGTTGTAATCGAGACGTTTTACTGATGTTTGGCGACTGGCCCATTGGTCAATGCCTCTTACAAAGGTGGTGGAGCAGGAAACAACTCATCATTAAAATGCCCAAAATGTCCCCTCTCACAACAAGCAGCAATATAACTTCTCCATTTGTACACCCTGAAATAATTGGAGTGCTGTCATTATGCAAGTACAGCACAAAATGTCCAAGAACAAGTGAAACTATTTATAGCTAACACAAGGCCTGAGAGCCAAGTGTGCCTAATGGTGTAATTTGTATTGTTAATGGTAATGCACTATTAGTTTGTTCCATTTGGCTTTGCACAGGTGCATTAATGGGGCTTGGTGAACCGTTTCAGTCAGGCCAAACTCCCATGCTGCTCTGTGGAAGCTTTCAGCAACACCACGGCTCCCTCTAGTGGCCCACAGAGGAAAACAGCCAAAAACGAACACTAACCATGTAACACAAGCTTGAGTCATGGTTATGATAGAAGAAATTACTTTTCAGAACTTAAAGACAAATAAAATATTCAGAATATTCTAATTGTATATATTCTTTTTGAAGACCTGGGGTGTCCCTAAAAACCTTCACACACACAAATATCACAAACAAACAGCAACTGAAGTGTCAAACAAGAACAAGGATATACTTTGAAATACTCTGTTCCTAATTAACCTTCAAGCTCATCAACCACAATCAATATAGAGTGAAGGCTTTTTTAATTGAGATGAAGTAATTATCAGACTGTATTCATCTCGTTAATAACACAATGTTCCAATATGCCTGCAGCTAAACTGTTAATTGAGTTCTATTTTCTGAGATGGGCAGGCTCTCCTTGTGTCCATGGCCACAAAGCACCAAATGGGATGGGGCCTTTGTGCAGTCAGTATGTAGACAGTGGAACAGCCTGTGGACTGGTGGAGCGTGCGAGGCTTCTCCCCGCTGACACTCCTCCTCCCTCATGTCTATTCTCCCATCAGAGAGACAGGAGCGAGTAATAATGCTGACTTCAGCACATCATCCCATCCCAGTCTGTTATTTCACGGTTTCAGTGGTTAAGTACTCCCTGTTGAGTAAGATACAGCGAGGCAATTATTCTGTAATTATGGAGCCAAAAGACGAGAAAGTAAATTACTCTAAGAGACCAAAACGGGTTTTCAATCAGGAGCACATAAACACACTTCTACTATGCAAGATAAGTCATCTGCTTTAGACTTGAGACAAAATCGAGTGTCCTCATACTGGAGTAGGCTCTACATGACAGACAATCACAATAACCACCAAGGATAACTCATTTCCATTGATACAAAGCTATTTCAACAATGTCAACATTTGACAGCCACATGGTTATTGGTAATGCAGAGCATCAATTATCCCATTCCACTTTCTACCCATTCATGACATGACGAACACATGTTCAAGTTAGAATCAACAAAATGATTTGGTAGAGAACAAAATGAACAAAGACATTTTTCAGGTATGCATTTATGTGCAAGCTGTTAAAAGTGATTTGTATGAAACCATTCTCAGAACAGAAAGAAGAATTGATAAGAATACACAAAAAACGAGGAAACATGATTGTGGGATCACTGGAGAGTGAATATCAAAACATTTCCTAGATGTCATGATAAAGGCACTATCAGTTCTACCTCTTAGCTGGAAATGACCCTGTGACCAAGTGCAGAGCAGGGCAAAGCTCAGTCAATGTATCATCTCTGGTTAACCCTGTGCACATTTTGGATTGATACCTTCATGACTCAATCCTGCTCCATCTGTGTTCCTGTCACAAAATAACCATAAAATTGAGTGTATCAATCAGTTTAGTCAAAAATGCACACTGAGTAATGTATATCACTGATTCTGTGATAAAATACTGATATGATGGTTTAACGTGTAAAAATTGAAAACGTCTCATTGGGATATAAAATAACTTAGAACTCATCAAACGATGCAACTGTTAAATCTATTTTCTTTTTCTACCATTTGGTCCAAAAACATGTTTACTGCATATGAATTCAGTATGTACAAATGCAGTTTCTCTTGTTCTGCAACAGTTCATCGTGTATTCTCCAATTTGTAAACAATTATCAAAGCACCTAAAATGAGTGGAGAAAATAATGATACAACATGGAATTGATAGGTTTTCTCAACCAGCTGAGGTTATTTCCCTTTCAAAGCTGTCAGGGAACAGACAGAACACTTCTTAACTGTTTGATATCAAAGGCTGCTTGTGTTTGAGTTCTTAGATGGATTCAACTATTTCAGCCAAGTCTGTGAGGGAATTCCTTCTTACAGAGTCCAGACACTCTCCTTTTTCTCAACATTTTCTCAACAGCTGCACCAGCAACAAAAATGAAAGAGAAAATATATCTGACACACATTCCTTGTAGAAATTCCATTGTCCTGTCTTTTCTGTACCATAACAGATGAGGTGCAATGAGTCAAGCATTCACCAGAATCATCATCACTTGGTGCACTTTTCCTCTCATGTGGCCCTCTTCCTTCCAGTGTATGACTTCCTATAGTCCTTCTGTACAGCTTGACCCATGTCAGTGTCTTGCCTCTAGTTGATTTTGGGATAAATCTTTTCATAGAAGAAGCTCTGGGCCAGGACGTAAAGTTCTCCATCCTTTTCCCTGACAGCATGGGCACGTACAAACTGAAACTGTTCAAGTGCAAACTCATAAAACTCGTTTTCGATTTTCCAGATGTCTGACTGCTGCAGCTTGGCTATTGTCTCTTTGGTAGGTGGCTTCTTTTCAGTGGTCTTTCGCAGATGGGATTTCTTTCCTGGGGTAAGAAAAAAAGTCTGATGAGGCAATCCAGGCAACACATGTTGACAGGTTCTTGCCATGGTGGCAGTATCAATAAAATGCAATATCAGGACTGGCATGAAGACAAAACAGTGATGCTCACTCACAATCAGTTATTAGAAAATATTCAAACATTTCTGGAGCAGTGAGGTGAGGCCTGTGTGTACCTGTTCTGTAGAGTTCTGTGGCTCCCTTGAAGAAGCGTGGAAGTGCTGCCTCCAAAATCATAATGAAGTCCTCCAGCTCCTCAGTTACTCCAACTAATAGGTACTCATTCACCAGGTTGTACTTGGCCTGTTCCAGGGCCCATCTACTGCCCGCATTCCTTCACACAAAACAGCATCGTCAATAATAATACTCCAATACTCCAGTCTATAATCAATAAATCCAAATGCAAATGGTTGGGGTTTCTTTTTCTATCATCACCTGAACTAATTAACACAGAGATGTCATTCAAGTTTCTATAAGGAGGTTTTCAAGGTCAAGGAGTCAAATTATAAAAGTTAAATGTATACATAAATAGAGGTTTTATGGCAAGTGTAGAGAGACATGTTTGGCATTGGTGGACGTTTGCTCTTTCTTGTTATAAATGTGTTTTGCAGAGATGAGGCAGGTGCAGTGAACTCACCAGCACTCTGAATGGTGGCCACAGAAGAAAGGGATCTGAAGCCAGAGCTTCTCAGGAGCACAATCAGAGCCTCCCGATGACACACACTCATCAAAGGTCTAAAAGACAAACAAATGTTAACGCATATGGCTCTACAATAAAACTGAATAGGTAATTAGTAATATTACCCAATGGATGATCATTAAAAGAAAAATGTAATTTCAATAAGAATACATAAATATAGGAAAAACATGTATGAGGAGCTCAGAAAAACAACCTTTTTATCGCCTTGTTTCCTTCTTCGAAGGCCGGGCCTGTAGTCATCCCCAAAACGTAAGAAGTAGTAGTATGACACTAGGCGCTCGATGGGGTCCCGGACCACATTAACATACATCAGCTTACCTTTTACACTATATCTAAAAAAAAGAAAGAAAAAAGAAGAGACCATCACACTTTAATTTTCTGCATCTCTCCCAATCAATTCAAGCAAAAACAGAAGACATGCTTTGAAAGACTTCAGCTGTGCTGAGCAATTATTACAAGTTGAGTTTACACTCTGGGACTGGCTGGCAAGTCTGAATCACATGTTTGTGCACCTCGTTCATTAGGTGTTTATTGTTCTAGTGAATCAATATTTCCATCAGTAAAAGGGTGGCAGCATCTGGGAGAAATAAGACTGCAAGTTAATGGATATCTCTCATGGAAGAACCCTTAAACCATTAGGATAATTACCTCTGATCACAGAAATGATAATGTCAGAGAAGATAAGGACAACAATGCTATTAATATACACTAACACACAAATTAGCAATCAATACATGACTCCTTTATCTGCTTTGCTAACTGTTTGTAACTAAACTGGGTATTAATGGCATTACAGCAAATGAAGGGCCTTACTTTGAGAAGTCCAGATAAGCCACATGGCCGTGGTAGAAGCCAGGCTTCATCTCTTTCCAGGAGGTGACATTCCTGACAAAACGCACCTGTAGCCAAAGATAATGGAATCTAATTATGGAGCAGCAGGGAAACTTTCCCCAATGAGTGACCCAAAATAAACACACGCTGAGGAGTAGAAATTCCTTTTTGCTGAGAAACTGACACATTTGTACTTCTGCTTAAAGACAATGGGGGTAATTCATTTTTTTATTTATTTTTTTAAACTACCTCCACAGCGCCACACTAAATAAGCACAGTGATAACTGAAGGTCATTCATATAGCTTCCCTTACGTTAATTAGCCTAGTGCACCAGTGTCCCGTTACCCGGGCTTGTTAATGACCTGCTGCATATTTAAGAGCCACACTTCATACTGCTTCCTCTGTTGTAACCGCAAATCCATAAAGGAAACATTTATTCTCTACTTTATAAGTCTGCATATCAAGAGAGGAAGTACAGAGAGCTCCAGTGCCATTCAGACACGAGTCTAAACTTTCTATTTAAATAAACTAACTAATCAACTAAGCTGGTATATATGTATTAGAATAATCGATCACTATCACATGTGTTTTATGAACAGCTTACCTGACATGCAAATGAGGAAATACCATAGTAAGGCATCTTTCAAGACAAACACTATTAGTGGCCAGTAACAGATATTTAAGACTGGGGGAACGTAGTTGTGTGACTCTATTGACCACATCACCAACATATTAAATCTGCCACAGTATAAGGTGGTTTCTGCAAACAAAGTGTACATGGTCTATACTGAATTGTGGGCAATGTAATTGTGTCATGTCAGTCAGACCCCATTATATGGGAATCGCATTGGGAGACTAAGAAATGGTTTCAGGCCAATGAAATCACCTAAAAGAAAACTGAATGAGTCACAGACATCCTACTTACCTAAAGAAACAAAATCAAAGTACCTCAATTTAAAATAAGGTTATCTATTTCAATTCCTACCTGAAAATGGGGACAAACTGCAACAGCTACATAATTTCACATACATGTGCCTAGGAATACAAATACCATCAGTTAACAGGAAATGAAAGGACCTATTTCACCTCTGCTCTGAATAGTTTTCTATAGAGCGGCAGACCACCTCCATTTATTTTCCATTATCTTTGACATACACTCACTATGTGTTTCCAGAGTGTAAAACTTGAAAAAGTCAAAACGCATTTACAAATTTTGCCTTAGCGAGATGGGTACACATTTTATTTTTCTTGTTGAAAAAGGAGTTCAGCTCAGACGTGTGAGCAGACTAATTCTCTCCTATCGTCTCTAACTGCTTTATCATCTGTTTAAGATGTAGTGGGCACCATGTTGTGAGATGACAAACAGGCTATTACTTTGGCACTAACAGCCCAGAAAAACACCAGCATAGCTTTGGGGCATTTCGTAAGGAGTACTGACAGCAATACAAATATGTCACCGGGAGTAATAAGTGCTAATGCCATACAGAGTGTCTGGAGCTTTCCAAAGATGCACAGGGCAAACACTTGTTCGGGCGAGTGATTTGTTTACCGTGTAGTCTGTTTAGGCCACAACGCTGTGTTAACTCCAATTAATTTGGCCAAAAGAAAGAAAGAACTTGATCTACATGCAGGCAGTCGAAAACACACCAAGATGCAACAGATTCTTCCACTGTTTTAAGAGTTACAGCTCTCATATTGGCTTTAACCTTTTGACCTCCCAATAATAACTTTGCAAGCTCAAGTGCTTAACCCTTGAAGCTCTTTGATTAGTGTTTTTGTTTTAGATATTCTTGACTTATTTACAATTGACACTTAAACTTTCTCACACAACTGGAAATTGTCTGAAAAGGACCTGTGCCCCATACATTTTTGGATTGTCACACTGTAGAATTAAAAACTTAACAATATCATAATAATCAATCATCATTAAGTGTCAGTTTGTTCCCTTTAAACTTTTACTTTGACAAAATAATTTAGCCACTCCTCTTTTATGACCATGTTACGTTTTCTTCAACATAACTCATGCATTAACTGTTGGTAAGTTTTAGAGTGAAAGATGGAGAATAAAATTAATCACCAATCAGAGGGTCACAGAAAGCGAGATTACAGTAAATTATCTAATAAATGAGACTTGTGAAGTAATGCATTACACATAAGCCCATTAATTATATACTATGTTTTACCAATGAAATGTTACAGTGGGGTGAAATTGTCTCATGTCACAACTGTTAAAATTCTGGGCAGAGGAAGTGCATATATTTACATTATCCTTTGTGTAGAGCCATGTCTAAAAAACCTGTCATCAGCTGATCAAAGGGCCAGCAATGACTCTTCTCTACACCAAAAAGTTTAAATACTCTAATAAAAGTTGATGTTGTCTTTTTTGTAGGGGATTTTTGCATTCTTGCGGTCTTGTGCCAAACGCTGTGGAAGGGTCGTGATCTTACCTGGTCCTGTAAAGACATGACAGGGTTGTTTTTGGTGGTGTTAATGTGCAGCACATGGAAGCGATTCTTCCCACACAGGTCATAAGCGATGTTGGTGAAGGACGTGCTGGCTGTTTTTGGCACTCGGTTGTAAATGATGACCATATCATCTTCTTCAGCCGGTGATAATAACTCCCGTACACCGTCTTCATTGTGACGCTGCTCTACTTCAGCCACCTGATGTCTGGCAATGGTGCGCTCTGAGCAAGGAGACATCAAGACATTTAGCATTACTGACAAGACTACAGCCCAAGCTAAGCTTGTTGCTGCTAACCAGTTTTCAAAGCATGCTGTAGTGTTTGACTCTCTGGAATTGTGCTTTATCCTCCTTCCAGCTGACATAATGTAACATTTGTAACATTATGAAAGTTAAAGAAACCTACTCGCATTAAATAATCCATCACAGTGATCATTCAGCTTTTATTGTTGCCAAAGTCATATTATGATTGCAGTGAAAGGCAAATGTCCCAGCAGACTGATTTAATGTCTGTATGGAATGGCCAAGCAACAATTGATGTAATGTCAAGAAATTCAAGTCATGAAGTTTATTGTGATGGATTATACAGCTCAAGTTTCAAGTCCTAGGATTTTCCCTCCTGTTTTATGGCAGTGGTGGGCCACTTCCACCGAATTAAAAATGCCTCTGCTAATGTCAGAATTAATTATTACACTTTTATGAAACTGAATTTTCACCTTCAGGGGAAAAGACCGGATTCACGATTTCACACGGGAAAGGTCATATGTTTTAAAAGTGAGGTTATTTTTTAGATCCCTGTCTATTAGGCCAAATGACAAGAAGCCATTGCAATCCGTCAGACTCAGTTCAGCAGATGGTAGTGATTGTTCGATCGATGGCAGGGATTGTTCAATCAAGCTTACAGAGAATACTCTCGAGAATTAATCACAATGCGCTGCAACATAAGGAAAAAACAAAAACTCTTCTGAGCTGTCCATGTCAGGAAATGTTAGACATAAAATGCACAATCATTCACAATCAGCTAGATATTTGTGAGAAATAAACTAACCACACTTGTGTTATTTTATCACCACAAGCTCTGTGTTGATCGCATAAATAGGTACGTCTACATACGCAGCAGTGGTCCAATATTAGTCTGACTAAGATCATTAGTCAGACCAAGCTATGATCATGTAAACGCATGCAATGTTCTTGACTAAGACCTTAATCAGGCTAAGCTTAGTCCGGCTAAAAGAGGAGGTCCAGGCTGATATTAGCCAGACAGTTTGGGCTCTAAATGGACATGTAAACACATTCATTGCTCCTTTACACACATTTGTTTTAAAGCACTTTCTGATACCATACATGATGATGATGAACACGAAACTAGAGATGGCAATTTCGACACGGAAGTTCAAACTGTTTTGAAACATACCGACACGCCCCGTTTCGAAAGGCAGTTCCGACAACTGTTTCGAAACTTCTCTGCGCGGAGAATCACGGCAAACGTCACGTGATGGTTTGGGGGGAAGAGGAGGGGGTAAAATAGCGTGGTAATATTAAATGTTTGTGGGTTGTCAGAGGAGTTGCTGTTACTGAGAGATATTTGAGATTGTGAGCATTTTGTAGTGATGGCGAAATAAAGCTTTCTGAAGCATTAAGGGTTTCCGCTGCAATATGTCGCAAAAGTGTTCATTACTCGGAGCTTCTTATGGAACAGTGCACACTCAGTTTACAAATCATTCAAGGGCCCCAGGTGGGCGTAATGGTGTACATAGCGCAGCGGTGATGCTTTTGGCTTGCATAACAGAAGATCACAGGTTCGATTCTGTCAACGTCATTTTCATGACTGAAGCTCTCCGCAGTTTTTCAAAAATGAGGACAATATATCAAGTGCAATATATTATTAACATTAAAATGTTAGAACAATTAATAAAAACCAATAAAGTCATCCAAGGGAGGAATTACAAAGATGAATTGTGCGGTTTCATTGGCAGAATGAACCAGTGCGCTGCTTCATTCGTCATCGGTCATGTGGTATGTACAGCTCCAAAGCGAGCTCCAACACAGTGGTTTAGACGTACATAAATATGTAGTGATAGATACATACACATATAAACACACATATATACACATAGATTGACATACAGGTAGATAGATGGACAGATAGATACATTATGGAGTGCAGGGGAATTAAGAGAGCAAGCTCTACGGG
>OMOW01084326.1:0-12822 GCA_900312555.1 Lamprogrammus exutus
CCCCTGCTCCCGATTCCCGGTTGGATGTGGCGAGGTAAGTATGCTGTTGGGGCCATTCCATCGCCTGTCCCAAGCATATGGAGAACCGCTGAATCGCCGGCTTCCAGGAACCAGGGTGAGTAGTAATACCACTCAATGAGCAACGGGCTGCTTTTTTTTTTTTACCTTAAACTGTCCTGAACAACACCATCCGCAGTCAGAGCAAGAGACGCAAGCCAGAAACTCCTTTAATTTAGCCGTTTCCTCAGAACTGAGACTCTAATCTGTGACTGACAATAATCTGATAAGGGGTTTTCACAGGACAATGAGATTTACAGACTGAGATAAGCCATTCTGCTTTAGAAATGGCAGTTGTTATCAGTGCATTGTGCAAAATCATTTCATATAACTTTGATGCCAAAGCTGCAGGTGTTCAAGGATAATTCAGTGTGACATTTTACTGCTTTGATACAGTTTGACAGGCTTTTCAAAGATCTTCCTGAAGTCAAAACCATTAGGAGATAACTGAGATCTTTTGGGAAACTTTTCCTTTCCCCCATCAACACACCAAGAGAAGAATATTTGCATATTTTCAGAGAAATAAAAATGAAATATATGATTTTAATTTATTTTTCCTTAGGGCTTTGTTTTCAAAGCAGACAAAATAAAGTGTCAACTCATGTTCTCTTTCAGGTGCTGAAATGGAACATATATTATTGATTCTTTTACTCTTTAGTAAGGCATTATCAGTTGGAGCTCAATTCAATGGATACAACTGTGACGCCAACTTTCACAGCCGCTTCCCTGGTGAGGAACTCAAAGAAAATTGCTTGGAATAATACTTTTTGCTTTAGCTGAAACTTATTTTATATCAATACCTCTTTAAAGGAAACCTTTTAATTAACCAGTTACATTACACTAGTTTCTAAAGAGGACATTGTAACACTAATTCATGATCTAATGTAGTTACAGCTAAATTTACCATCTAAATTTCCGTAATCTATTCTAATTGCATTGTTTTCTTGAAATGGCCAAATTTTATTTTATGGAAAAGAATCTTCTTTTCAAACTTTTAGTTTTTTAATGCACATTTTAATTTATTCTGCCTGTAATATCTTTGAAGGAAATTAATTTGGGACTCATTTTGATGTGTGCGTGTGTGTTTGTCTGTTGCAGCGGAGAGGGATATTAGTGTGTACTGTGGGGTGCAGACAATCACCCTCAAGGTCAACTTCTGCCCCGTCCTCTTCTCCGGCTACTCAGACACTGACCTGGCTCTCAACGGTCGCCATGGAGATGCTCATTGCAGGGGATTCATCAATAACAACACCTTCCCTACCGTTGTAATCTTTAGTATCAGCCTGGCAACACTGGAGTCCTGTGGAAATTCCTTAGTGGTATGAACAGGAATGCTTTCATTTAATAGTGCTCTAACTGCTTTGCAGTATTGCTGACACTCGTCACTGCGGATGACGTAGTGTATTTCCTGCGGTTATAGTAATCAAGGGTCTCCCAGTCCTTGTTGTAATAACTAAAATTCAGCGAATATGTTTTTGAAAACTGATACTTTTGTATTGGACCTTCTGAAAAATGATATTTTATATTGAAATTCATTTGATTGTTGGCCAGTGAAACCCACTAAATAATGTGATGTTTCCCATGGCCTTATTTTGGATTCAAGTCATACAATTGCTGGCTTGAGTCTCAATATCATCAAAAATTAGTTGCAACTTAACTTTGGCAAGATTGTGACTTCACTTGGACTTAAGCGATTTGGCTTGATACCTTCCCCAAACCAATATCCAGTCTTATCTATGTGTCTCTTCCTCAAATTATATACATGAAATTGATAAATGCAAATTTTAAAGTGCATCCACAATTTGTGGTAATTGACGTTTTAACTTTTTAATTTATTAATAGTATTATTAGTATTAAACTATTAATAGGACTCTTTTAGGACTGGACTTGACTTGGACAGTCAGTTGAGACTTACTCAGGATTTGTGACAATGACTGGGTCACACTTCTGGTGTTTCTCCTGGAAATATGATTCTCATCACAATGGAAAAAGTCTCTGAGACAACATGGAGTCCATGTATGTAAAAAGATTAATTTCAGTATTGGAAGAATTCATTTACAAAAACAAAAAATATAATGTAAATTTTTATAGCCTTCCCTACATTTTTACAATTAAAATGAATTTTTAGATTCCTGGGCCTGCTGATATTAAAAGAGGTCTGAATTGATTTATTTTTTGGTTTTATGTCTGATATCAGGAAAAGCACAGATGAGTCAGCATGCACAATGGCACCTAAATAAGAGGTCGTGTGAATGTCATTAGTTGCACATTAATGGTAGCTGCATTGACACAGATATGGGAAAACCAAGACACAGTTGTTGTTTTTTAAATGCAGATTTTCACATAAAGTGACCTTGATATAAAAAACATTGATTACTGTATATCATAATCCAAGTCTATGTCTTATGAATCAGTGTTCTGAGCACATTATTGTATGCATTTCTTGAAATATAGCTTAGTGAAATAATGGTAACACGGAAGCTATCAACAAAGGTTTTCCATTTTAATGGAAATATAATTTAAAGGGTGATTAATTGTCACATTTTGTGTTGCAATTGAGAACAGAGGAAAGCAACAGTGGCAAAGACAGTTCCTGTAGAAAACTATGCAATTCTGTATGACCTGAAGACTAATATGACAATGACCTAATACGGGCAAAAGCAACACGAAAACCTGGAAAACCATTGTAAAGCAGTACATTTCCAAAGATCCCTCCAGCTCTTGTCTTGTCAACAGTGTCTACAGTGTTTTTGATGTTGACAAAGAAAATGAAAAAATGAAGTCTGGCACCAGCTTTCCTAGTGAAGGAGTTGCTCTGAAATCCAGATTCAGATAATGACTGAAGTTTTTGAGTAGCTTTGCTGAGCGAGTTGTCTCTGGCCTCTGTCTTGCTAAGTGTTGCGTTTAATGGAACAGGGCAGCTCCTGGGGGGTTTCATCTCAGATAGGCAGGGAATGAGCTGGTATTAGTGAGGTACATTAGCATGCTCAGTAGTGTGGATGATGTTATCGACCCTTGTCTAGTGTGCTCACAGTAAAATAATGGTGGTGGATTAGTGAGTGAGGAGGAGGAGGAGGAGGAGAAGAAGGAGGAGGAGGAGGAGGAGGATTATCCACACTAATGTTGTTTGCTGCAGGTCTCCACAGCTCAAGGACCCAATGCTTATGGGAACCTGTCACTGGTACAGATTGGGAATATATCAGGGTTCATCGACACGCCAGATCCCCCCACAATCATCAGCTACCTGCCAGGTCTGCTGTACAAGTTCAGCTGCAGTTACCCCTTGGAGTACCTGGTCAACAACACACAACTGGCCTCGTAAGTCACACCAGCAAGACCACTCTCTCTTTAAATCAGGTTCAACTGCTCTGTTATATCTATTACTAAGTTTCCACTATATTTTCCTGTCTGATTTTTGTCTAATCAGTCAATATGTTTATACACATGTTAAACTTTCATTCTAATCTCAAGGAGGCAATAAATTGGTTTTTTCTTTTCAAAATGGCATGTAAACACCATAATCAGATTGAAGCTCCATTTGTTTACAATCAGTGCAAGCATTATGTGTATGCATTTCCTCATGTAAGCAGATGACAACTCATGTACAGCACATTCAGCAAACGATGGAATCCTCTAAATTTCTTACATGTACAGAGCTTACTCAACATTTTAAACATAGACAAAAATCTGAGTATATTATATGCACGTAAACATACTCAGTAGAACCTTGTCCATTTACGCCGACTTTAATCTGATTATGCTGTTTACATGATATTTGAAAAAAAATGACTTATTGCCTTAATCATTGTAAATAAACATACCGAGAGACGGACATTTTGCAGTTTCAGAAATACCTTGAAAATATAATGCAATCCAATACAAAGGCCATTCTTTGCTCTACCTTCGTTGAGACTGTGTTGCAGGATTTGATTCAGCTGTAAGGTTATTTTTGGTGGCTGCAGTTGTTTATCATATACTGCAATATGTTCCAGTTAAAACATTATAAATGGTACAATACATTTAGTGGGGTGATCCAAGGCAGATGGACAAAATATTACAAACACCTTTCATTGTAATGCAACCAGACACTGCCTCAAATATTCACACCTAGATAGAGAGTTTGTGTCAAACTAAACAGAACATTTCATACTAAGCAAGGCTTATTGCAGAGCCGCTGTGCTGTTTTTTAAGAGGCACAGTATTTGTGTGACTATGCCCGCCTCCTGTATTTCATTTCTAAAATTGAAAAAAGTAAATAGATTTGAGCTGCTCTGTTAATTAAAATGATCTGGAAAAACTTAATTATTTGTATTATAGAATCCTTGATTATTGTGTAATTGTTACTAAAACTCTGTGGCATAATGTAACCACTGCATCCCTTTTTACAGCTAAATACATCACTATTAACTGTTATCCAGACTGCTGATGAAAGCAGTTGAGCCCAAATTAATCAAGTCCCATCACCACATTTACAAATAAAGGGATAAAAATCAGCAAAGATTAAAGCAAAGATCAGACCCAGACAAGCAGTGGAAAATGGATGGATGGATGGATGGATGGATGGGTGATTCTAATATGGAGCACAAGCATTCAGTTATGCTGACAAGCCACATATCTGAACAAAGTTAAGTTGATTTATTTGAATGTGACACAGCATGAGGTGACTTTTTAGGGTAGCCTACTGAATGTACCAGACTCAAACCATGTCGCTCAAGTTTCTGAATTCTAATTAATATGGTGAGCAAACAGTGTTTACACAGAGTCAAACATATTCATCTGAAGACAACGTGAAATGTCAGACAAACATCACCAAAAACTGTGGTCATTAATGAGTCCTTAAAATACTTCCTGTAGTTTTGATGTCTTTTTATGTTTATTAAAGGTCAGCTGCTGCAATCTCAGTGAAGGACAGCAATGGTACCTTCATCAGCACGTTGAATCTACTGCTTTACAATGTAAGTTGACAGTGCTCAGCGTAGATATAATGTATGTTAATTTGCCATCATTTGCTGATACATTAGCTATAGAGCTAACATGCATCATAAATATGCTAGCTGTATATTTTTGCGATGCACGCCAGAATCTGTGCCTATTACATCTGAAGCCGCTATAACATTTACAGAGCATAGTCAGATCCATGTACAACACAGGGAGGATACCAAAGGCTCAGAAACCCTTTTGTATGCTGCTCAAGCACCCAACAAATTATCTATAATCCTGTAATTGAAGCAGATTATATTCAATTTACCCTCTATTTATTTCAGGCTTTACTCTAAAGTCTGTTGTCTATTCGAAGCCAAATACAAGTGAATGAGATGCCATGGAAACCAGATGATGGACATGCTGCAATTCATGAACTGCAGTGAAAACGAACCAATCTCACTCAATGAGATAATGGGGGGTAATGGGCAATGTGACAGACATGCTGAAACGCTTTTGTTGCTTGTGTGTATTCACAGGATTCGTCATACGTTCAGCAGCTGTCCATCCCCATGGCAGGGCTCACGCTGAAGACACGGGTGTTTGCAGCTGTAAAAGCCACCAACCTGGACAGGAGGTATTATCCCAACATGTAGCCATAAAATCTGAATGGCACAGAGGTAGTTTGTGTTCAGTTAACAGTTTTTACTGCAGTTTTTAATGTGCAACTGTCAGAAAAATCAGAGTGGGTTGTCCGATCTGGGATTCCCTGATAAATCCTCATTTTGATTTGAGGATTTTTTAAATATCAATCGTCGCAATATTTTTCAAAATGGAATTCATTCCAGTGAAAACTAAAATCAAGAACAATGTAAACCCCCCACACCCATACTAAGTATGATATCAATGAGCACATCAGGCTGTGAACATTAGTGGCCTGCATTCACCAGATTATGATTCATGTGAAGGGCAAAATCAGAAACAGATCACACAACCACCATTTTAATGAAATTTCAAAGTCATATTTTTAATCAGAATTTCAGGTTATATCAATTACACTATATGTTACTCTATGTTAGACATGTTTTTTTTAATGTAATTTTTATCTTTATGTTAGATTTCACTCAGAATGCACGTTAAAAATAATTCTTGCCATCTTATAAAAACATAGTTATCAGTTTTTGCAAATTAACAGAGTCACAACAAACAGCTATAAATAAGTGTGAGCTTATAAGTGTGAACAGTATCATCATCAACATATATCACATAGGTAAAATATGACTGTTATCTGTGCTGTTTGGGTCAGAACTGAAAAGAATCTTCGTGGGCAATTCAATAAAAAAACAATACTGGGTTTAAACTGCCCTTAAGTGAAAATAGCACCACACAACTATGGTCCCTCATTCATAAACCTTTTTTAGTATTTGCCTTACATGAGGCATCACTATGGTCTTTCAGGTAAACTATTCACAAAACACACCATCACACAAACATTAAGACTTTCAGTGGTATAAAATTTGATGTAAGCCGTCTGTACCTCCTCTGAGTAGTTGCGTTGTGTAAAATTATCTTTGACACAAGAGGAATCAATATAAGCCATGGCTCTTGAATATGTCGCAGCTCATTAACATGTCTATTATCATTGTACACACACTTACAGCAATGTACTGTACATGCGCTAACAAACATAAGGGAAGCTTCATAAATGAGCTTCAGTTATCCCAACGCTTATTTAGTGTGGGGTGTGTATGCTGTCTGACACTCGGACATTTGTTTTCTATTCATAAACTTTGCCCAAATAATTACACAAAGTTACACAGTATGGAAAAATATGATGCTATATTTGACTGAAAAAAATCACAATCAGCTCAGCCACCACAGCCCTGATGTAAAACCTTACGACTTTCCAAAACTAGTGCTTCCATGTCCTTAATTTGTGACAGAATTGAACAAATCCACTGATATTTGTTGTCTGATATTTAAAGACTTCATTGTGAGCACATACTGTACATATCACTGTCACTTTGTTATTGGTCTCAAATTACCTTTGGCTCTTTGTCACTGGGAGTCCATAGTAAAGAATAACAACAACAGCAATAATACTACTACTACTAATAACAAGTATACTTATGCAAATTTACTCTTTACTCTGCTGTGTGGATTTAGGTGTTGACCTGTATCAGAGGGGAACCAAAAGGTCTGATTAGCCTTTAAATATGCATGATCACCTGACTCATTTTCTAATCTGTAATAAAAAATAGATGGCATGTTCTCATGGACTACTGCTACACCACACCCTCTGGAAACCCTAACGATGACCTCCGCTATGATCTTTTTTTCAGGTAACTCCAATTTAAAAGCATATCCATAATTTAGTCTCTCTTGCTCTCGTTTCTAACAACACTTCCTGTAATTTTCATCGATAAAAGCTGTGAAAAAGACCCCCAGACCACAGTGTTTGAGAATGGGAAGAGCCAAATGGGCCGCTTTGCCTTTGAAGTATTCCGCTTTGTGAAGCACAAGAATCAGAAGATGTCCACCGTCTTCCTGCACTGTGTCACCAAGCTGTGCAGATCAGACGACTGTCCCCTGCTCATGCCGGTGAGGCCGACAAAGGACATTTATGCATTGAGTTGATCATGATTACTGATTCAAGTCAATAAGATGTCATTCTTGACTGATAGAGGCTGAAATTATTCATGTATTGATTATTTTATACATAGCGTCAGGTTATATATATTATCTTGAAGTATCTAGATAATCATTTTCTTATTGTTTCTAGTTAAGGTGGTACCATGAACAGTATGTAATCGCACATATACCCCGGGCTTACATTTCATAGGAAAGTAATTTGAGCCCCCACTCCCGCATCCATACATGATAGAGCTAATGTAATAGTATATATTGCATTATATATTGGGTGAGCTCAACCAGCATGGTTAAATTTCATCCATATATCACATTTTATATTGCAAGGTGAGCCATTTTTAATATAAATATGGAGATCATAGATATAACACAAAAAGAAAAAATACAGTGAAAGGTATTATTTATACACTGAAAACCTACTGAAAACTGGAATTTATCACATTTCATTCTATCATCCTGTGTGTATTTTGTCTGTCTTCTAAGATCTGTGGCAGCAGGAGAAAGAGAGACATCTCTGAGGGAAAGGAATCAAACCCTGCATCTGGAAATGCTGTCCTGACTGCTGGTCCGATCATCACTCGAAGTGGTATGGTTTGATAACATTCCTTCGGCTCAAAGTCTGTTTCCTACCATTCTCCTTGCTGTTCCTGCTGAGAAAAATTCTCCCCAAACATAGAACACAATTCTTACAGTATAACACCATAAGTCCTTCTTTTACTGTGCTCACTTTTACTGTACCTATTCAAACAGTTCCGTGATTTTAATATGGTTTGCAGTAAAGTAGAATACATGCTTGCACATATGATATAAAACATATAAAATGTAAAACTATAGATTTGCTGAGAACTTATTTGGGTGTCATAGATACTATAATCTATGGTTGCATCTTTTCAAAAGAGCACGTACAGGTATCCTTTTGACTCACGTACTGTACGGTACTGCAATCCTGCCATTGTACAGTATCGCATACTGTATTGTAAACAATGTCATGTTGTACCCTTAAATAGCTTTTACTGTGTTTTTTACAGATGAAACGCCAACCAACAACTCTCAACTAGGTAAGCTTTTTGCATTCATCGCACTTCCTGCAAATGTAAAATCATGTGAAATCACACTTTTTAATGCAGTATTGCAACTGAATGATATGAAGAAAAGGCATTCAAAATAAAGGAAAATACATCATATCATCACTCCTACACTATCATCAATCTGTGATACTGAGTGCCTTGCAGGCGTTACCTCATGTATACCTGATAATCTGATTAAAATCTGTACTCAAATTGTGTGATTGTAAATCAATTTTGTCATGTAAACGTTCCATCAGCTTACAATTGGTTAAAAACAAGTCACGTATATTCAGTGAATGATGGAATCCTATCAAAGCTACAGTTGGTAACTTAAAAAAAGGAAAGTTGCTGAAATCCTCATTAAATCCTTATACAAATCTTGATTTTGAATGCTCTGTGAAAAGAATCCAGTCCCTCTAGCACCTCCTACTGGTGGGCTCTGATTTGGGAAAATCCAATGTGACCAAGAAAACCCACCAATCGCCACAAGGGAGGGTTTCAGACTGTGTCAATCATGTCTCTCAAGCAGACGAGGCCTCTGTGGTGGGCCATGGGAGGGAATGTGGAGGCAGAGCTGTGGTTCAGCAGATAAGGAGGGGGGCCCAGAGGGAGCCATTCCAGTGTACTCCCTCATTCTGCCTCTCACACAAAGTTACTAATGGCTACTTTAATTCCATAGCTCTACGCAGCTTACTCCACTTTCTTGCCTTAATCAACGCGTCTTGTAGCACTGTTGAATTCTATGTCAGTGGAGAAGATGCTCTCTCTGGAAAATGCCATTCGATGTCAGAACTTACTTTTACACCTTACATTACAAAGCGTGCTTGTGATCTGCCACCTTAGGTATCCTATCTCAGTAGGCAGATCATTACACTATTTTAAGTATTTTTCCTATCTCCTCCATGGACGAGCTTCATTCACTTTTTTTGTGGGCTGTCACCGTCCAGATGTAGGTACCCATTTATGGCATCCTGCAACTCCCATTCAAAGTAATTTTATTAAGGAGAAGCTGCAGAAAGATGAGGCAGGGTTGATGTTTTTTTGACTTGTAGTTGGATTTCATCTCATGAATATGTCCCTGCTACATGCATTGCCTGTACAGCTGTATAGTTGTGACAGAGATCCAACCACAATGTGAGCCAGACCACATCCATACTATATAGTCGGGCAAATCAGATTGCAATGTGTTTGTGTTACCTTACATTTTCCATGTCTGGATAATGCATCTGCAAACAGAACACATTTTACAGCTGTAAATGGGTTTGAGTGTTTTTATGATGGATTTCTCCTGTTATCAATGTGGAAAATCTATTGTTGCTCTTTGATTACTGCTGTTTCGGGTAGCTGAATCCTGCTATTATACTGCATTGTAGCAGAGCTGTTAATATCTCAGAATGACGTAGAAGGTTGTGTAAATTAGAACAGCTGTCCGAGAGAACAAGAAAAGCATGCCATCAGACTATAAGTGCAATAACTGTTTTTTATGGTGGATTTTGCCTCTAAGGCACATTTAAGAGCACATATTGAAACACATCAGAACACTTGAAACAGATTTGATTGTTTCTTTGTGTTGTTGCTGTTTTTAGCTCAGCTGAGAGCTCCAGAATTTCAAATGAACACAATAACAAGCGCACTCATCTCAGGCGTGATCATCCTGGGCGTCATGAGCGTTTGCTTCTTCATCTTCTCCCTCACCCTCCTCAAAGGCAAAAGCACTCAGCTCAGCAACCTGTCTGGAGTCCGCAACCAAGCCTTCAACTGAATGCCTGAACTCACTACAAAAGCTTCTCGACAGCCATTGAGGGGCCAACAAAAGATGTTTGTGTGTAGACCCACTTTAAAGACAAATAAAAGATAAATCTTGATTTAGAGAAATGTTAACAGATCTGTACAATGTGCATTAGTGTAGAACTAAACCACGCAACTTTCTGCAAATGAACATTTCCCATGCATGAATACAACTTAATTCAATACCTCAACTACACAGCTTCTCAATTGCAGGGTTTAGGCTCATCTAGCACACATACAGTGATAGTGCATGACTGGGTCAAGAGCACGCATCTTGTTTTGTGGCTGAAATGCAGAAAACCTTCAATGACAACATGACAACTGTGTTTGAGAATAAGAAAAACTCTGCTGTATTAAATATTTTGTGAAATAATTAAAGTTTGATCAAGAGAGACATGGATGTTTAGCACAATAGCGGTATGCTGAAGGAGTTCTTTAAAATGTATTGATATAATAATTAAAATAAACCTTTAATTTATTAATGTTGCTACTCATTAGAGGGGTAGTCTTATGATAATCAATCGATAGGAAGTTACCTGTTCTACTTAAATATATAGCTCGCTCATTCACTTTGCTCATCCAGTTTCAGTTGTTTTGTATATGTTAACCACTGTAATGGTTAATGTGTTTTCATAAAATGCCATTCATGATCTGTGTATAAAGTATATGCATATTGCAAATATTGCACTTTTACTTGTCCCGTGCTGTATTTCTGAACATACAGTAAACAGAATTTCCTCAAGAATTTCCTGAATCATTTGGTCTGACAAGGAGTTTTTGTTGTTTCATCAATCCAGATGAACTTGGAACTCATTAACCATTCACTCATACAGAACCGTGGAAAGTAGGGGTGCTGTAAATGTTGTCAAATATTAGAAAATTAGCAAGAACCAAGACAAAAACAACCAACGAGATAAAAACAGTTTATGTTGAATTCCATCACCTTACCTTGAACTCCACAAGTATGTCTAAACTCCAATCGAGAGCTTATATGTTCTAACAAACTGAAAACCTCATAAATTTACATTAACATTTACATTTAGTCATTTGGCAGACGCTTTTATCCAAAGTGACATACTTATGAGATTTGAATACAACACAAGCAAAGATCTAGTCCGGAGAGAACAAGAGTAAGTGCCAAGAAGCTAAGTTCTCGTCGAACAACAGGACATAGGTGCCGAGAGGTAGAGCCTGGAGGCAGGTATAGATAGAGAGGTTTGTTTGTGTGTTTTAAAAAAATAAATAAGTAGCCATTAGGTATGAAGGTGTTCACGAGTTGGGTCAGCAAAAGAGAGAAAGACCACAATGGGATCTCTATGATGCAACAATATCTACTGTATATTTTTAGAGACTGTGGTTTTATGTATTATATTATCCTGAGGCCCACACTATGAAAATCTTATAACATTGACATCTGCTGACAGGTAAAGCTCATAGCTGCAGGCTTAAAATAGATTGTTGTGGGTGTTTAGGATAAACTCTTAAGCCTGGAGGGAAAAATACTACTTTTACACTGTCCGTATATTTCTTGTTCTACTGAGCTCATTCTGGCAGTCAGCGTTGCATGTAATACATCCTTTTCAGGAAACCCGCAGTTATAAATCTGGAATATTCACAGTCAAAATTGTTCAGGCAGAAACAGACTGAAAGTAAAACTGAAACAAAAAAACAGACTAAAAGGACCTTTGTCCTTGAAGTGATAGCTGTTTCTAGCAGCCTTATCTAAAGTAGAGCAGATCTCCAGCTCTGTTTACTGCTCTTCTGCTCTGTTCATGTGAGCTGTGAAGCTCTATTTCTGGGTAAGGGGAGCTTGACACTGTATGGAGCTACCTCCACCAGGGACTTTCATGCCTGCAGGGATGGACTTCCTCTGGGTAAGGACAGTAATTACCCCCCTTTCTATTCCTTCCATTTGCTCAGCGCTACAGCGCCACTCAGTCGATAATCTGGGTTTCGGCCTGTATTTCATGGAACTTGGAATCTTCTTAAATACCTGTTGTTGTTTTGTTCTTTTCAGTAAAGAGCTCAAATACATGGTACTGGGTATGCTTGGGATCAAGCCTTAAAATAAATAATAATAATAATAATAATAATAATAATAATAATAATAATAATAACAACTTTAATTTATATAGAAAATGGGCAGACACTGTTTAGTTAGTAGTATTAATAACTAAGTGTACGTTGTGTTAACTCACACTTCACATTTTAATTGCCCATTCTGCATGGGCACAGCTTATTATTTCTATACTCACTGTAGAGTCTGACCAACAAGCTATGATGTGGGTGCCTACATTTGCACAGTACCTCAGAACAGTTTTGTACATTGTCATCAGCACAT
>OMOW01084327.1:0-11350 GCA_900312555.1 Lamprogrammus exutus
TGTGTGTGTGTGTGTCTGTGTGTGGAAAAAGAGAAGTGAAGAGTGAAAGAGTGAGCAGGTAAGACTGAAGCGGTGATGAGGAATGGAGCAATGCTAAAACGAATGCAGCAAATTTGGACTGAACCAAGAGACTGAAGGAGGAAAGTGGATCATTAAGATACTAAGAGAAAGAGAGGGAGAGAGAGAAAGAGAGAGAAGCAGAGGGTGGGGCATGTTGAAGGAGCAGTGTGTTATCCATCTAGTAAAGTGTCCAGCCCTATGAGTCAGCTACCAGCTGCATACTGGATCTCCCTGTCGCTATGGCCCAAGGAGCTATTTTTAGCACAACACACCCACCCACAAGCAGTAGCACATACACGTGTGTATGTATATATGTGTATATATATATATAAATGTGTGTGTGTATATATATATATATATATATATATATATATATATATATATATATATATATTGCGGGAGTAATTGTGGTTGTAATGCTCAAAAATAGTCATTACTGTAGCAGTACAATGTCTGTGACAGGTAATTATGTTAATTTTACAACCTTAAAGCTTTCTCATGGTGGCTTGAACTCAGTCGCTCCAAAACGCAGCATCTCTGTAGCTGTATAATGTTCATGTCATAAACTGCTGACATACTGCACCTGCTCATAAATAGTGGTTTAGACTTCATTCACGTTTTAGATGGTTTTATGTGCAGACGCAATGTGTACAATTATGTATTATGTTTAAATTTGTGTGCGCGTGCACATTTTCACCCCATCTGAAACACTGAAACATGCCGCTGCAAGATCTTTGACTGCAATTGTGTGGCCTCAGGCTAATCAGTTGACAGGTGCACTGATATTTGAACATTTTGGCGTAAATAAAGTTTAAGTTTGATCACATTACATGTTCATGTGCCTTTCTTTATTTAGCTTCACTTGCTTGGATGGTTCGAGAATCGCAGTTCAAATTGCAATCACAATATGTGGAATTAATTTGTTGGGTGAAGACCTAGTATAGAGTAGATAGCCTAATTTTTGGAATTGCTATGGGATTGTGGTCACTGGTCATGGAAGGTTTAACAAGGTAAAGCACAATGCCGTAATTAGTTAGTGTGCTCATCTACACTGAGAAGAAAAGAGGGAAGAGAATCAGCAAGAGGACTGGAGACTCACTGAGCCACAGCCTAAGATAAAACACATTGTTTTAATGAGCGAGTATACAACTCAGGAACGAGAATGACTGAAGAAAATCCTGTTATGGTGTGTGTGTGTGTCTATTTCACACAAGTGTTCCAAAAGTTGTATTGAAAACTAAACTCTGAATTTAAATACTGTTTAAATAAGGTCAAGATACAAGCTAAGTGAAATTATACTGGAGTGCAGGCATGAAGAACGTTTGACCTCTGGCATTCAATCTGATGCATTTTGGCAGACTTAGTGAGTCCACAACTGTCAAATTTCTTGGCTATTTCTATTCCTACATTGAAACTATGAAAATTGCAAAATGTGTTTCTAAATTTCTTGTGGTAAACTTCTGTCTCTAATATTCACATTTATTCACGTGTTCAACTTCTTTTATAACAACCCTTATGTGACCAATTATCCTAAACATCGCTTTATCATCCAACCACACAGAAAGTAATTTAACCAAAGCTGCTAGCTGAAATGCAAGACTTAAACTGCTTACTAGAGCAGATCAACATCTTTTTATTCATTTTAATTCCTAACAAGCAAGCTCAGTATCTGCTTACTCAGGGCATTAATAAGCCCAAGTGGCAACATCAGTTTCCCATTTTTGATTTAATTAGCTAAACCTCTCAGCCCAATCAAAGTTCACAGAAGCGTCCAATTCCACCTCTCATTCAAAAGGACTGCATGAAAACTCAATCAAAACTTTATTTCAGTGTGTGTACAGTGTGTTTTTGTGTGTGTGTGTGTGCTTGGGAGACCTCAGGCAAAACATCCCAGATGATGTTTCAAAAACCATTTAAAAGTAGAAGGCTGCTCATTTCCTTCCTTACTGCACCGCGGAAGAGAAAGGGGGGGTGAATAGCCAGGAAAGACAGAGAGAAAGAAAGAGTGAGAAAAAGAGTGACCCAGTTAGAGAAAATTTTAATAGGGATTCCATTTAAAGGGCCACATTAATTGGAGCAGATGCCTCCTCAATTATTAAGAGGCCTCCAAGGGTGTTAGCACGAGCTAAATTTACCCTGCATGGCTTTGACTGGGTTTGTCCAATCTCATATAGCATCTGCAGACAAAATGTAACAAACAATTATGAGGTTTCACACACCACTGTATACATATCATAGGCAAAGACGATCATAGAAACACACACACGCACAGCTTTGATGAGGTTGTCTGTTTGTGTTCAGTGCTGTCAGAGACTGACATATACACAAATACAGCCAAAAAGAACGCAACGCACACATACACCCAACCGCAAACTCAAAAACTGCCCTAAAAGTATCCTCGAAAGGAGAGACACAGTCTAAAATAATCTCCCACTGTGTCAATGGCCCATCTCGTGGCTACATCTGCAGCCATTTGGGCCATAATGGCCTCCTAGTTTCCAGCAACCTGCTCTGTAATGAACCAGCAGCCAGAAACTAGTCCCCTGAGGGCTACACTAGAGTCTTGACAGAGCACTGGGCAAAATGGAAGGGGAGGGAAAGAGACAGAGAAGCAGTAAAAGATAGCTCTGCACCATTTCATACATTTATAAATAACCTCTCCCTTATGTGTCATGAAAAAAGGAAATGTAGAGAGATTCCAGAAATGACAGGTAATTCTGACATGAGGCTGATGAGGGAATTTTACTGACTGATGACAAGAAGAAGAGTCAGTTTGTGATTAATTCATCGCCCCCTCAACATGTAGGCTGGAGGCCACACACTGGTGAAAGGAGCAGTAAATAACAAGCCTCCATGAGATGCAATCTAAGTAAACTAGAGGCATCACTCCAGAGAAAATGCCTCGAGGAACTCTAATGAAATTGTTTTGTTTTCGGCTCCTCCCTCAGCCAATTTTTCACCACCGTCGAGCTCACACAATTGCTTCATGCATTTTAAACAAGTCTAACACTAGCATTATTTTCCGAAAGAAATATTAAAGCTATTGTTTCAAAACAGCTGAGTTGTGAGTGGATTTTGTTGATTTCAAACAGCTCAGATTAGTCGACAGCCATTGCAAGAATCATTCAATTTCTGCCCATTTTCTGCACACAGGAGCGGCCTCCGATTTGGATTTGTGTTTTCGGAGGAAGCTGGTGCTATCAAGCTGTGTCATGTGCTAATAATGCAGTAGCCAATCCATCCCTATGGCACTGGGCATCAAAGAGAAGCTTTGGAGTTGGGGCAGATGAGCATCCTTTCAGATTGAATTGACTGAATGAACTGATTGGGGAGAACACACGGGTGTTTACAATGATGCACAAAAATGTTTTGTGATCGCCGTAATATTTGGTTCTCGGTTTTTACTGGTGCATTTGAGACGCAATACAAATATACAGAATGATGACATTGCTTAACAGCAATTACAGCATTGTTCTTCCATTCTTTGGTACATGCCACACGGATGCCCTGAATTGGAGTCGGAGCCCCTCCATCTCGCTGAATGAAGGCCCGTGATTGGCTGAGCCAGGATTCTGCTGGTGTTTCACCAAAACACCTGAGAGGGCAGCACAAGAACCAAGCAGAGTGTCTGTAAAAAAAACAGGAGCTAATCTAAGAAGCGTGTCAACAACTAAATTGAGTTCTTGGTTAATAACACACCAAAGGGAGTTTCAGTCAAGGTTGTTTGAAGCCCTTTGTTATTTATAACAAGTGAGGAATAAGGAATATTTTCCAAAGCGAGATGAAACATCTGTGTGTCATGCTGTTCTTAGAAAAGAACTCACCTCCTTTAGAAAAGGAGGTGAGCTGCCATACACTGAGACCCGGATCATGATGTGCAATTTAATGCTAATTTTCCGCCTATTCACTCCACGCTGCTCATTACGTAGACAACTGGTACCCTACCTAGATTTATAGAAGCCAATTAATCTGTGTCAGGGAGGTGAACACAACGACAAGCAGCAAGGGAGTCAGGAGAGCAAACGCACTTACACGTGAACACAAACACACAGCAAGTTTGTCTTACAGAGAGAGAGAGAGGGAGAGAGAGCAGTATTGTAATGAGGTCGATGTGAGTCGATATCTGAGTGTGGGAATCAAAGTTGTCTAGATTCTCTCTGGTAGCTCTTAATGGTAAAATAAAAACACTCATGTTCTCATGTCTGCCTTTAATCTAGCACAATCTCATACTTGTCTTTATTCACTCTCTATTTCTCTCTTCCTGATCTGTTAATCTCTCTCTCTGTCCAAATCAAAGAGGCTATAAGAGGAGTAAAGTGAAGAATGAGGACAAGGTCGGTGGAATATCTGGGCCATTCCCTACCTCTACTTTACTTCTCTCTCTCTCCCTCTCTCTCTCTCAACTCCTCTTCCCCTCCTTGGGACCTTGACCCCTTCACCCTGTCCCACTCTCCTCCTCCTCCCTCCTCTTCCCCTCACTCTGGCTCTCCTTTCCCATTTTGGAATGATTGATGACAATGATACTTTGCTCTTGGACAGTTTATTAAGTTGCTGCGGGGGTAGATACATAGAACGGCTCATTTTTACTCACTCTTTCTCTCTCTCTCTCTCTCTCTCTCCGTCTCTCCTCCTACGAGTTCTGCTTCATTTCTGTCCCTTTGCTCCCCCAGTCCTCCTCTCTGCTCTCTCCTTTTGTCCATCAGAGTTTTCTCTGTCACCCTCTCCCACTCTCCTCTCTTCTTCACTCCTACTATCTCTGCTGCCATCTGGTCCTTTTACCTTGGACAAAACCACTTCAGAGGACCAATGTTTAACACGGCGACACGTCAGCGCATCTGTGTGTGTGTGTGTGTGGGCTCCTCTTTCCCCCTTTGCGTGAGTGGCATGGCTGTAAATTTGCTTTATGTTGTCATTACTTACTAGGGAGCAGCAAGCACGCTTCATGCGTTTGACTTACGGCTAGGCGTACGATCACATTTCTCAACATGTAAATACTGCACATACAAACGCGTATACACACACACACACACACTCCCTGACATTTACGTAACATGGATACAAACCAGTGCCATGTTAAGGCAGAAACCAGGGTGAGTTGACAAGCTTTACTGTAAGTAAAATGTATTGTGTCCATTACTGTTTGTCCTTGAAACTACCGCCCCATTTTAAGGTGTGTGTGAGTGTTTGCATGTGGATGTCAATGAGTGAATGCATTATTGTATACTGTGGGGACTTTTATGGAAGCATTTATATGCGTTACTTGCCTGTGTAATGCTTACTTGAATAAGGGCAGCAACATAATTATAGAATATTCAACCAACAACGTGATGCTACATATCAAATTATTAATGGCACAATGCAATTTGCACTTGCATGTATGGTGTGTGACCTCACCATCAAGCAGCCACCCAGGTTGACAGCACCAAGAGGTTTAGCAGTGGTGGCTGTAATATTGCTCATAGCGGCTGTGGTAGGAGTAATGGTTATGGTAATGTAGGCTTCACGGGCTATGACCAGCCTGACAAACTGCTGTGCTACACACTCCACCTCAGGTTACGGGGAGGAGAAGGAGAGAGAAAGAGAGCATATTTGAGAAAAATGGATTGAAAGGCAGTTTTATGGTTGGAATAAAATGGTTTGAGAGGGGACCCTGTATAAGGAATTGAGAATAGACGAAAGTACCAAGATGAAAATGAAATTATTAATGTTTAAGCAAGCACCTGGGAAATATCGGTTCTATTTAGCAGCCATGTGAGAAGCTTCTTGTTACTTTAGACTGCATGTGACAAGGACTGGCACGAAGACATCCCATTCTGTGCACACACACTGCCAATTCTTGCCTCTTTGCGGCCCCGTCTGTTGCCATTCACTTCAAGTCACTATCACCAACAAACTGTCCATCACCCACGGGACTCCTGCTGTAGAAGTGTTTTTTGTTCCGTTTTTGACTCGTGAAAGCTGCCGTGTGTAGAAAGAAGTCTTACATAACCGAAACTGGCTTCCCTGATCACTCAAAGTCACTCGGATCCCTCGCCTTGGCCGTTGTAATACTCAGTCTGATAGAGAATCTGTTTGTCTGTCTTCGTACATTTCTCAGCTTACCGCACGTAATGAGATTCACCGTCATCTTTTTGTCTTTCTTTTGGAAATCTTAAACACTTTTCTCGTGTGCGATCGTCACTCGCTGTCACTGAGTGAGTGTCTGGTGTATCACCTTGGTTTCCAGGAAAAGAATAGCTTCAATCAAACAGTGTCTACATGCATACTGTAATTACATAATACGTAATGACTTGGAAGACAGGCTTGCATTAGACGGGCTTGCATTTTATGTCCAATCCCCTGACGGACCTAAAAGGCTCTATTGCTGCCAACACCTCTGCGCGTTCTGCAGGAAAACAGAGGGAATATGAGTAAAGGTGAGCAAAATAAAAGGCATTTACCTCCAGCGTCTCTCTCAGGTCTGAGTCAGTGGCATTGTCCCCTCCTCTTATGTCCCCCTACCTCCCAGCTTTGATTTTCCCAGACCTCCTGCTCTTTGTTCAGTTCATACATCAATACATCACCACTCCTCTTTATACCACTCTTTCATTTCAGCACTCCAGTGGCACAGCATCATTTCTTTACCCTCTTTTGTCATTTCTTGCTAATCTTATTCACTTTCAATCTCTCACTCATTATACCTCTCTCTCTCTTCCTCATTATATCCATTTTCTCTGTCAGTTTTTGTCCTCTGTGTGCCTCTGTTTACTTCAGAAATCCCAGTTATTTTTCTCTGTGCCTTCTATTCCTCTCTGTTGTCTTACTCTCTTCAGTCTCAGACCCACTTTCCTCCCCCAGCTCCACTGAAGTTCTTATTTCCTGACTCGACCTTGAACCCTTCCCCTCCCTCTGTCTTACTGCACCACATACACACACAATTTTTCTTAATTACTTTAAAATATGATAATGATTTGTTTATATGCTTGAATGAATGCAAACAAGATGCAGAAATATGTTCTTTTATGTTTAGTTTGTATGTTTGCAAATGTCAACATGTGGCTGCAAGTTTCTGTCTCTCTGTCTTAATAAACACATAAACGCTAAAGTGATAACTTTAGCCAGATTACCATTTCCATCAGCATTTGTGCCTGTTTGATAGTTTCACGGCCCAGATGGAACCCACTTAAGCTTAAGTGGTAAATTGAAATTGTGCAGGTCAGGTGGCACATTGCAATTTTGGTAATCATTTTGGCATGAAATTGCATGAGCACTTTTACCTGCTAGGACCATCTCTTGCCACACATGCAAGTGCTAAGAGGAATCTGTTGGGGTTTAGTTGGTGGAGGAATTACCTAAACCCCTGACTTAAGTCTCTTTGATATGCATCTTTATGCATATTCATGTATAGGAAACTGAAAAGCAACAAAGGGGCAGTCTCGCTGGGTTAGATGCTAAACAGAAATGTACTCCCTAACACTTTGTAGGACATACGAGGTCCTGTGCTTTCAGTAGATTAAAGCAGCAGATTGTGTAGTGGGTGGAATTGCTGAGAAAATGTGAACAACCCCACCTGCTGCACGCCAGTCCTGCCTCCACAACTCCTCCCACCCGACAACATGAGACATGATTAAAAACTTAGATCGTGATTCCCCTTCTGGTAAATGGTGGCGTTTTTGAGGGCTCAAAGGTTTTTCCCAATGCAGCTTCCATCAGTAGGAGGCGCTACAGAGACATATTTTCAGCAGTTACAGCAAATTCCACCCAAAAAAAGCTTTCATAGATTTCATTGAGCAGCAGTAATGATTTCTACACATCTATACCTTCCTCTCTGAAATAAAATGTTACAGGTTGTGTCATCATCATGCTTTTATTTCTGTAAAGGTTTGTAAATCTGTACAAGTTTGACCGTCTTTGTTGTGCGCCCAAAGTCACTTGATTTCACTCAGATTCCTTTTTACAAACAGCACGATAAGCAACCAAATTCAATGTGCTTTTACATGTAGTGCTATTGAGTTTAACTATTCCTGGCCCCGGGGTTGACACTGGCATCTGTTAGTGTTTGTGGTGTTTCAACTGCAGCTATTTAGAAAATTGCTAACTTTTGAACACTTTGGAATCACGTTGAATGTTTGCTTCGTAGCTGACTGAAAGGCAGTAAATAGTGAGCGAGCACTGAGGTTATTTTGTCAGAACAACCTTATTACATGGTGACAAATGTTAACTCTCTCTATTGACGCTATATTCAGTTTTTCATTTATTTTTTACTGCCATTCACTGTATATCCAAGAGGGCAAACAGCAAATGTGCCATCTTCGACAAATAAGATACAATGGGATGATTTAAAAACTATGTTGGCTCATGTTCTTTGAATATATACAAGGGGACAAGAGGTCCCATTCATTGGACTCCAAGATATTAAGAGTGACTATTCTTTGACCTGTTTTTTGTCCCTGATCTTCTCAACTCTGTTTTTCACATTGATTTCCCAATAATGGAGAATGTGAGTAAATTGCACTTTACGGGCAGCTTTGCTCTTGTACCTTGATCAGTTCGAGCAGGTGATGCAGGATGATTTGAATATTCACATCGTGATTGATAGACAACTGCACTTTTCCTCTTTTTTTCTAAAGTTCACTGAAGCATAATGAATGTACGGGAAACATGGACTCTTGTTCTGTTTTCAAGGTTTCTTTTTTGTGCAGATTTTGCCTGGATTCCTGCAACTTATGTATTATTTTATATCCTACTCTCACTACTTTCCACTTTCATTCAATCATCTGCTTATTGTTTTTTTTCTGCGTCTGGTCTAGTTTCCATTTTCTCTCTTTTACATTTTCTGCTCTACTTTATGGGTAGCTCCGCAACTCATCCTTCCGCCCACACCCTTTTCTTCACTAAGCAAGGCAAGAAACAGGATGTGCACGGTACTCAAGTTTCCTGTAGTCCCTCACACACGACATACACAGACACCATTTATATTCTATAACTTACACAACATAAACAAATTACTTTTAAGTGTGGAGAGGAGTAACACAAATCTAATCACAGATAATTTCCTGTCCTTCAAACTGAAATTTAATACTCTGCCAAATTATCCTCTACAGTTTATCATAATGGACATGTGGGTGAAAAGGGTAAAAAGCAATTTATCTTGTGATACAGAAGAGAAAGTGATTCTTCATTAAACCTGTCAGTCAGGAGCACGTCGGTTAGATGTGTCACGAGGTCAGCAGATACTGAGGAACATTTGTGGTTTAATCTCAGATTGTCTCTCAGCAGGCAGAGGCATACGGTACGGTGCAAGACAATGAGAAAGCCTTCCCACAGCTGCTTCACCCCAAAATTATTAAAGGAGGAATGAGTCTGGAGCAGGATGCTGAATCAAATTTGGTTGTATTGTTCAAAGATAATGTATGTTTTTCGCCTTTCATTCTCACCTGACCCAATTTGGTGAAATTCATGCAAAATATGACTGCCTGGTTGAGCTGCGCTGTCTTCATCTATCCAAACCCATTTTCTCTCTCTCCTCTCTCTCTCTCTCTCTCTGTACGTCATGCATCAAATCAGGAACTAAATATTAAATGTATCTGTGTGTGCTTGATCAATATAAACTGTATACAGGTGGTGTACACAGCACATATGGGGCCTGTTCATTTAAGCTAGAGCAGATTCGGGTGCACATATGTATGCTTGCCTGGTGTGTTTGTACTAGCGTGTGCATGCATGGTGGCATTAATGGATTTTATCTCATTTTCACTTGAATCGCTGTGGGATGTTTGAAAAAATAACAAAAACCAATTAACTCAGGAACTCAGTTCGAATACTACCTGACTCGCTTTAAAAAGGAGAAATAAATTCAATATTTTGCCAAAGCTGCTCATGTATTTATTAATGTCCTGCTTTATTGAGCAAACTGATCTTTTACAGCAGCTCTTTGCTACAGGGTCAGACACAGTTATATCCATTCACACCTGGGATCCACCAATACCATAGCGCTTTTCTGCTGTAGACCACTAAGCGGCTGCAGAGGGTTAAATGTCATACTCAAGGGCGCCGCTGCAACAAAGGAGAGCATGATTCATTCAACATCCCCAACTGACTTATTCCTACAAGGTCCAAGGATTTAATATGGAAACCTTCAAATCACAACCTCCATGGCTGCAAAATCGATTTCACAAAAGTGCAGACACTGTAAATAGCATGTAAGCTCTGTCTAATGTATTCAATATCAGTGATACTACACCTGAATCATTAATGCAACTACATATATGTATGCATCCCTGAACACAATTTTCACTTCACATATCACATTCAATTTGAAAATGGAAATTAAAATTAATTAAATGTATTAAATAGAGACTTTTGATTGGTGGACCATGAAGAAATACACGTCAGACATGGAGGGATTGTGGACACCGTGTAGTCAGGAAAATGTTTGATTTCAGGCAAATGTTTGATTTTGACAACATGCTGCAGCTGGTAATAGGAAATTATTGTAAAATTTAGATGAATGATTAAGATTTTTCTTTTCATAAACCTCCTAACACATTCTGACTGCAGGCACTCTAAACACACAAAGTAACACGGTTGGTCTGGATGTTTGTTATGTGGCCTATGTTGGATTTATGTATTTAAGCAGGTGGAATGAGTTGTGCGAGAAGAGTCAACTTGTCGTTATAAATGAAGGCCCTGGATTACAGATATGTTTAGATCCAGGGGTATAGTCGAGGTATAGTATGATACACTCACACACACACACACACACACTGGCCAAGAACTATCAACACTATCAGCCTGTCCTTCAGAAAATCTACAGCTTTTAAAACTTTTAAAAGCTGTAATTTCCTTCAAGTGGAAACTTGTTCTGTGGATGGCTTTGTATAATCCCTCAATTCACTTGCTCGCTGTGGTGTGGAAAGACATGTTTTTGCTGTAGATAGTGAGTGCCTCCATCCACACAGAGCTAAACCACAACATCTCAGTCCTCTCTCTCTCTCCGTCTCCTTTTCCACCAAAAACACACACACGCGTGCACTCACAGAGCCACTTAATAAAACATGCTTCTTTCTAAGTATTTTTTACCTCTGCAGACATCCTCTGTGCTCCGTCCACTTTGACCGATTTTGTTTCTCCCACCTGACATCACTTGGTCAACCTGATCTTGTAAAAGATTCACACAACGTTTACATGCACCAAATCACACCCCATGCATTATGCAGCACAGCCAGTGGTGTACCTCTCCAATACCCCCCCCCCCCCCACCCCCTTCCACTCTCGTTTTTCTTTTTGTTCTTTTTCTATTTTCTTCTTT
>OMOW01084364.1:0-11251 GCA_900312555.1 Lamprogrammus exutus
CAAGACTAAGGAGCTGATAGTGGACTTTGGGAAGAAGCAGAAGAGGAACTACCATCCCCTCAGGATCAACGGGGCCCCGGTGGAGATGGTGGACATCCTCAGATACCTCGGTATCTGCATCACAGAGGACTTATCATGGTCCTCTCACGTCCGCACCTTGGTGAGGAAAGCCTGCCAACGTCTCTACCATCTCAGATGCCTAAGGGACTTTAGGCTGCCCCTTAAGGTAGTAAATTCTTTCTACACCTGCACCATAGAAAGCATCCTGACAGGCAACATCACGGTCTGGTTTGGGAACAGCACCAAGAGGAACCACCTGGCCCTGCAGAGGTTGGTGCATCAGATGCCAGCTCTCAGCCCTACAAGACATTTACACCAGGAGGTGCAGGATGAGGGCTGAGAGAATCATAAAAGACCTCAATCACCCCAACAACACTCTTCTCTCTGCTGCAGTCAGGGAGGCGTTACCGCTGCCTGAAGGCCAAAACAGAGTGGATAAGGAGGAGTTTCTTCCCCCAGGCCATTCAGGTCCTGAATCAGTGACTGTACAGTTAACTTCGCACATAAATAAATAACTTATAATTGATCATTTACAATTCAAAGTCATACATTCCCGTCATACTGACATCATCACCACCCCTCATATTGCATATATTATGCACTGGCTATTTTGTTTCATTTTTCTGAAACTTGTACTGGATATAGTCTCATTGTTTCACTGTTTCATTCTTCTGAAAATCACACCCAACATTGCAAATCATACTGATTATATTGTTTCATTGTTTCAGTTTAAAATTGTATCTATATTTATTTGTATTTTATCCAGTTGTAGATTCATTTTCTATTGTATTGTTACATTAAATCCATTCTATTCTATTTTAATTATCTTGTTAGATTTGTTCTGGAGCTGGGCACCTAAGAATTTCACTGTGCATTGTACTGTGTATGATCGTGTATGTGACAGTAAAAACTTGATTCGATTTGAAGCGGTTTAGACTCAGGCCAGGCTTTTTATTGAGTCAAACAGAACTGAAAAATCAGAAAGATACTGGGACATTTGTTTTGACATTAAATAAAGGCCTTATTACATCAGAATACCTTAAGTGCAAATACTGTACATTGATAACCTGACCAAAATTAGGAGAGTTCATATTTATTGAAGGACTAGAATATTGTCTCCTTTGAAACATAATTCAGAATTCTAAACAAACTATGAGCTGTGTTTTATTTTTCATTCATTCACATTGAGCTCATTCATAACAGTTTATTATATTACATTCAGTACATTAAACAATGATTTCGCCCTCTGCCCCTTATTTGCCATGCTGGTGTAAAGGACTCAACGTGCTATTCTCTGGATTTTAGGAGCAACAAAGACTTATTCAGTTCTTTTTGCTGGAAGGAGCTCACTGTGAGCTGTCATGTAGAGCTGCTGTCATCCTTTATTACATACAAGAACACAGTTAAATAATCAAGCCTTTTGAAAACCTATCCTAAAACAAAAAGGATTTAATACCTTTTTCCTTGTGTGGTTTACAGGAGCACTGCTTGAAACTCTACGCCTCAAACCTAAAGCCGCGGTCAACTTCATAACAAGCAGAGCTTTCGGGCAAACAAGCGTGTTGCAAGACTCAAGATTCAGGTTCCTTCAGTGAAATTTGAATTGAGTTCCTTCTGGTCTTTACTAATCCAAATATCAAATATATGGTTGAGCTCCTCCCACTGGCCCCTCACTAGTGACGGAGCAAGTCATGTGATATTTGGACCAATTACAGCCAGAGTTCTTTCATCATTTGGTCTCGTCTTTTACAGTATGTTGGGACCTTACCTCAGAACAACCTCTTCCCAAGGATCCACTTCCAACGCTGGTAGGCTCCTGCTAACTTGTCTCCTGTTGTATAATGCTAGTTGTAGCTGTCTAAATCAGGTAATAAGTTCAGAGCTAAGAGTCAAAAATGTCAGACGCGGAAGGACTACATGAGACTACACTGAAACCTTGACTTCCTAGAACTGTCGGATGACACCAGTAAGACTTGTTATTGTGACAAAGCTATGTTTATCAGTGAGGTGGATCCAAACACATTACACTTGGAAAGCATGATTAAGGACATTAATAATATGAGCTGTAATCCCCTTTGTTTATGGTCATGGCATCCCACAGCAACAGAAGTAGTTGGCATGATTGTAGACAAATTTACCACAGTGAGTAAATAAATGGAGGCAAAATGCCATAAACACAGATATCTGCCAACCATGGTAGTATAGTCAGTTTCTAAACATTTGTGTTTATCTAAACTGCAAGAACAAGTAAAACAAACCAGTATGGACAAATGACTACATATAAAACTATATTTATTGATTCATTTAAAAGACTATACATCATGGTGCATGTCAAACGTATTTGTTGCATTTACTCTGTGAAGCTTTAGTGATGTTTCTGTAAAAAGATGAATCAGTGCAAAGCCTTTAACTAATGACATAAATAATAATAACTACGATCTCCTAAGGGACATGAAAAACAATAAACATGCACACAGACAAAGTAAAGCTATTTAACAGCATCCTGGAGACAGGCATCCTGCTCTCTAACGGAATTATGCATACAAAGACAAACACCACGCAGCTAAACCTGGAATAACTCTCATTTCATTGGCACTGATTGGAAACATTTAGCATGCAGCAAAAATAAAACCAATCAATTAAGGGATGGACAACCAGTGAATTAACCATTCACTTTCAATTACAATCAAGACATCTAAAACAATTCTGCACATACAATTAGACATTACCTCCAACTGTCAGTGAGTGTCAGTAAAAAGACGTTCCATCGACTTACTACAGAGAAAAAGCATTTCAAACATCTGATCAAGTATGTTCAATGCATCCACCACTTAAGGGAGTAACAGACAGGAGAGTCTCTACTGTTCATCCAATCAGATTACTGGACTGTTCTGTTCCTATGACACCACATCAAGCTGCCTGGAGGCTTTGTGGTGACTTCCACTAAAACCTTGACTAAGTTCTTACGTAGTGAATTCCAAACAGCATATTTAGTTCACCAGGAGAGATGAAAACTTCACATCGGGAAGGTTCCACATTTTCAACATTAACCCTGCATTCCCAACACAAGAAAGCTTGTTTCTACCAAACATGTTCTAGCCAAGGATTTATCCAAGGATCAACGTAGGGCAACAAGCACCACTGATTCTTATCACCCCATTCTCTGCCTAGAGAAGAGGTCTTGATCCTTTCAGTGGGGGGTGCTCTCATCTAATACTGCTGAATGTTGACAATTCCTGCAGAGAAACATGACATGACTAAAGCTAAGGATTTACCCACCACTGATCACCTCTAACAATATGATGACACCGTCCAATCACATCGTCAGATCTCTGACAGAGTAACGCGCAGAGAGTCTGCTGAGCTTTCAATAGCCAGGATGAAGGTGTCTTCGTTGGAGTAATGCTCGATGATGTTGTCGTCCATGTTCACCAGCACCCTGAAGTAGATGAAACATAAATAAGATAGGGTCTGCAGTATGTAAAGAATTCCTTCAGTTTACAGCTTTAGAAACAGAGCCCTCTTGCTTACCCCTTTTTGCTTTTTTTGTAAACTTTGGACATCTTGTCGACAGGTACGGCATATTTCTCTGAGATCTGTGAGAAAAAAGAGGAACCATTTCAATCATCCTGAGGCAGCTCACAGTCTTTCCAAAGTGTCATCACTGTATTCACATTGCAGGCTGAGGTTTCCCACATGCAATTTTTTGGCCTACATGTAACACAGGTCTGACTTTTTTTCTGAGCAAGGTGAAATAAGCAAATCTGATTGTGCCACTTGCATATTTGGTCCTAGATCTGATTCATAGCTGATCTCTGGCTATGTGACCACTATGAGAATGGTCAGCTCAGAATTCATGTGTGTTTTTTTTGTCTCACTTCTCTGCACAGACACATAGCACTCAATACATTGACTTGCACTTAATGCTCGAGTATTTTTTACTTACAGCAATTACGGACACAAATGTGATTAAGCCGTATGCATGCACAGAATCGATAGGATTCCTCTGTTCTCGGAGTATGCATGATATGCTGCATAATTGCAGTATGAGGTGAGTCTGCCCATTGAAGAAATGCATATCCAGAATTATTTTGCCCTCATTTTGCCCTACATCCCTGAATAAATAGATTTACAATTACATAATCTAGGTCTGTTAGTAGAGTAAGGATACTTGATTTGACACTAGATTTGTTCTGATTTTAATCTCATTAAGGTGTATACATGAAGAGAACAGAACTTTGTTTTTGACATTTTTGTTAATATCAGGTGTCAGTGTATGAATGCTCATATATACTTTTGTAAATCACCTTATGTCATATCACTGAGTAATAAAAAAACAGATCAATAATGAAAATAAATATTAGTCACCACCACATTTTACACTAAACTTGAGTACTTACTGCTTCCATCAGGGCATTTAGGGTTGGGGTGCGCAGCATTAAGGCATCAAACACTTCATCACACTCCTTCCTCACATAAAGCAGTACTGGTAAGACGTTAGACAAGACCTTATGTCACAGTTTATACTTTCAAAATAATTATGAGATAGAAGGAAAATTTGTCAATATCATCACCAAACATGACAACGACAAACCTTTCCTTTCTAGCTCCACTTTGGACTTCTTAGGCTGAAGTGGACAGACATCTTCCTCAGCAAGACATGACATCCTCTTCACTGTAACACTCCTGATACACACACACATTTACATATACAATCATGTTCATACACACTTCAATTCTCTGCTACATAAATTTGAATTCACTACTCTGCCCTTGAGAAATAAAAAACAAAACAGTTTTTGCCATACTATTGAAAATGGCAGGTATGATATGGACTGAATTCACTTCATTAATTAGAACATGACATACACCACGACACAAAGACTGATATTCTTACTGGTGAGAGGAATCATAAGTAAAGATATAACCTTATAAGTGCACAATAAGCTGCACAATAACACCAGATGTGTTAAAATAAGACACTCACCCGTCTCTGTCAACTTCCTCCGTGTTAAAAGAAAACACCTGCAAACGGAGTAAAAGACAACATGAGGTACAATTCAAGTGTGTGTGTGTGTGTGTGTGTGTGTGAGAGAGAGAGAGAGAGATGGCTCACCTGTCCTGCTCTCTGCAGGTTTCCAAAGTGTACATCAGGAATGAAGAGGACTGGCTGAGAGTCCAGGTCCATCATGGCTTTGAACAGTGTGCTGTCAGCCCTCTGCATGGGAGAGCTTGACCCCAAGCTGCCACTTTTACCTAAACTCAAAAGATGTGGACTCAGCATCCAGGCAACCAGGCTCCGTCCAGGTTGATTTGTCCTCTCTCTACTTTAGAGTCATAATATTCAATTGATATTTATTATTGCTATGCCTAAGTTTTGGAATTTCTTGAAGTGGGCGTTTCCACTCTCTAGATTTTTAAACAGGCCTCCTGCAAATGTCGTCCTATATTCCCCAAAGCTGGCATATAACATAAATGGATTGGCCCATACAAACACTGTCAAAACACAACTTATAGTTGCCACAAAATTTTGATACTATGTGCACTCACGATTCAGTGGTCTTTCACCTATGCAATATCAACAGGATCAATGGAAATGTCATAACCCAGCAATCGTAAGTCAGACTCACCTGAAATTTTGTACTATTCATCCAAAACAATCAATATGGCCAAAAACAACCAATCAGTATGACTCTCTATGATTTTGAAATGCAGATCCAAATACACATAAACATATTCTAAACATTTTCTATATTTGAAGGATTGTGCAGCCTTGGCTTCTTACATTGATTACCATCATTTATGAATATATTATAATTCATTTTTAGCCAACATCAGGTCAGTAATTATTTTTTTCATACCAAGATGAACACAGAATAACATGTTTTCACCTTTCACCTTCTTCCTGAACTGCTTCTTCTCCTCATCACGTAGCTTCCTCTCTGCACCCTGAGACGAAACATACAGAAATAAAGTACATGCTCAAAAAATATAAAAATGAATTAAGGTCCATTGCAGTGAAATCTTACTGAAGAAGACACTAAAACATGTGCATTTACACACAATTATGATCAAATAAATTATCTAACCAAATGTTTTATTAATTTTGTGTCTTACCTCCTCCTGACTCCCTCTCATTAACAGATGCACATGTTCATTTTCAACCTCAATAAAAAGTTACATTTGATGAGGAAAGGGAGACAGCAGCTTTAAAAAAAATGATTTATACAACTTGCACAGCATCACATTGTCAGACTGGGCTTTCATTGGCATGAAGAAGGAATTAATGATGGAATTAAATCCAATAACTGAGCTCCATGACTCAGCTCCCATCCATGTAAGGTTTTACTTCATGTTCAAATAATTTTGTTCTGGTAACAGAAATGATTTCATTCATCTGACTGCTTATCAGGCTGTTTATTACTTAATTTCTGATGTGTTTTTTTTCTTGATCAATCATGCTGTTTGTCTGACAATATGCTGTCCTTGTTCATGATGCCAACCTGCTACACAGCTATTTACTTCAGAGTTAAGAAGGTTAAAGATGTAAGTTAGAAGATTGTGGCCATTTGATGCTTTAGCTCTTTCACTATGACGTGGGATTAAGCTCACAATGCACTGGGGAGTGAGTTTTCATGATGCTGTGCTGTCTATCGTGGATCTCTGAAAGTGCATGAGCACAGCATGTGGTGGATCGTGTGCAGTAAAAGCAGAGATCAGATTGTAAGTGCTGATGTTCTGTGATCCGAACTTTGCTGACAGTTAATGCGTCTTTTCTCAAAGATACAATGATTCAGGTCACATGCTCTTCATATGTCTTTATACTAAAAACATAATTGAGATTGAGATTATTTTCTTTTCAAACTTGCTGAAAGGTTGTTTTTGTTTTTGGGTCTGGGCTGATGGAGAGCCTGTAGGCCCAGAGCAACAAAATCATAACTAAAAACAGGACAAACATATTTATCATTATATTCTTGTCATTTTATTTTATTTATTCAGAGTATTTACAGTCTATTTTATGTCTATTTATCTTGCATCCTTGACACTTTCTACTTTTATATTTCTCCATTTTAGTACAAGAATTTCACTGTCTGCAATGTTACTCCTGTATTGTTTGTGCACGTGACAATAAAGAATCTTTAATCATTCAATGCACATCTCTACCTGAATTAATGTTTGTTACCAATTCCTTCCATTGGTGGAGGGCGAGCAAAACTGATGGTTATCATCAGCCAATCACATGTCAGACATCAGAATTACTGGCAGATATACCAACTTGTAGATAAGATGCTTGATCAGATTTAAAGTAGGGATTTTAGGCAAGATGAATGTATTAAAATGACTAATTGATACTTTCTGTGAGGAAAAAAAACACTTTTCAGATGTTGCAGCAGACTTTTAAGATGATACATCATCTGCAGGCAAATAATGCGGTCGTCCTGACCTTGTCACAGAAGACCTTGATCTGAGCGAAGGCCCTGTGGATGGGCCTGCTGCTGCAGCTGTTGTAGCTGTAGGTGTCGATCTGGATTATCAGAGGCATCCCCTTCACCCCCTTCTGAGAGGAGAAGTCTGTACTCAGACAGTTCACAGAGATAAAGACCTGAGACACAAAAACAGGATAAAACACAAAGTCACTTTCTGGAGTTAGAAGTGATGCAAAGAATAATTCTGTAGGAGGATCAAAATGACCCGGTCTGAGGTGAACCTCAAGGATTTCTCTGTGGCATAAACTAGGAAATACTTCCCTTTCATGTAGTAGGTGTAAGTGAATCAATAACTAAAACAGAGTTTAAAAGTACTGATAAGGGGCAGTACCACCTTTAATCCTTTATTTTAACACTTATTACAAGCACATCAACTGTTTGACCTCAGGCTTGAAGAATTGGTTCATTAACTGTTACGTTCTTGTGAGATCTTGTGAGAGGGTCACGAGGTCAGAAATCCCGAAAGTAAAACCTGGAGGCAGCAGCTGAACGATAAGTTATCTTTTTTAAATTTTAACCAAACACTATTACAACATCGTTTGTACCCCATCCCAAACTTTCCAAGCACAACAGTGCCGCTGGTGCATTTTTACAGTGGTTAAATTACTGTGGTTGAGCTGCGGTTACAGCAAATAGTACTAAGAGTACAAATTCATACATAACATAATCAAATCTCATTCAACGTAGACGTAAATTAGAAGAAGGAATTTGTGAGTACACAGAGTTTAAATTATTCTGAAAAAAGGGGTTTGTAGGACTTTTAGAGCCTTGTTTTTTTTCCCCAATTGAGTCCTATTCATTCGACTGGGAGCTTCGGAAGGGAAACCAGTTTGCTCAAAAAAGAACCAGCTGTCACTGTTGTGCTTGGAATGGTTAGGATGGGGTACACACAATGTTGTATTCGGGCTTAGGTTAAAAAAACAACAATTAACATCCTTTAACTATGGAAATCTAAAAGAAGTAACACCATTGCAGTCAACAAAGCACCACAATCTCTTAATGCTCTTTCCATTAATGTTTAATATGCTGACAAAAATGCTTCCAACCTGTAAGAACAAACATGTGACTGATGCTGTGAATGAGAAGTGCGATTTCCATGTAGTGAAATACTGAAATACCACTGGTTTCATATTGATCCAGACTCCTCAGTGTCATGGCTTATATACATAAATGTAAATGCGTATCTTCGCTCGTTATGAATTTATACAATATCAAAATTATTACCTAAATTGAAATTTTGGAATTATTGATCTCAGTTATTGAGCTTCTAGTCGGAAAACAGGGCAACAAAAATTCCAACACTGATAAATTTGCAGTGATAAGGCAATTTCCTATGTTAAGTTTGACAATATTAGATGGTCTGCATGGAGGCACTTACAGTAGCTGAAAATATGGAGGCTTCTGTCAGCCAATCAAATTCAGCTCATCAGAGGTGATGACCTACAGTGATCTACAGTACATCTGCATAGAGATTTGAGGGCTTTCTTTACATGTTGATATTGGAAATATTTTGCAGCTCAACTTCCTTAGACTGGAGCAGGAGAAGATGATAACTGCCCGGTGTAAGGATTAGACAGGACATGTTCAGTTTATTCACATAACCAATTCATAGCATCATAAAAGTGGGTACCAACCACAATTTACTGGTACTCATTTTAGTAGAGCACTGAAAAAAATGTGTGCTGCCCTGAATATAACCACCCTTTCACATGCTACATAATGGAACAAAGCAGATCTCTTGCCTAGTTGAGCTGTTAAATGTTTTAAAAATAAAAACAGATTTAACCAAAAATTCACCCAAATCAATGGGTACTACTGCTACTTTAAACCAACTAGTGAATTGGTCACTGTGCAACACTACCTCATGCTATCTTCACCTGTTTTTACATGACAGATTCTCATGCTGGATGAGGAAATTTCTTGTTCAGTGCCAAATTATTTCAACTGACTCTACAACATGAACAAATGAATTTTCCAGTATAACAGGATGAACAGCCTGGGACACAGGTCGGCTGAGAGGTATAACGGTAGAGTTTCCTCACTTCGGGTTTAAGCTATTTTCCCACTACGGAGCATCAACAGTATCATGTCTGGACCTGCAGAGGTGAGGGCTGATTCCTGCAAAGGCCTGGAGCACGAATGAGCCTCCTACACACCTCAAAAAATTCACACCCCCACAAACCCATTACATTTATACTTCTCCACAACCACTGGACATGGTGCTGCAAGCATCTGTGTGAGTGTGTTCAAGTGTGTAGGAGGATTATTGTTATTGTTAGTGCATGTGTGTGAGCTTTCAAATGCCTTCTTAAAAAGCAAGAGGACCATAACGACACTGTAAGTGGCTGTTGAGTGCATCCATTCAACCTAGAACCAATAAACAAACACAGAAAAAGAGTCATGCGCAGGAAGCAGCTCAGCTCACCTACCAACACATTTCACACTCCATTACAATGAACAAGATGATTGTTGCCTGGCAACAACAGAGCCAAAATTTTCTTTAACTAATTACTCAATCCTAAACAACAATTTTTTTCAGCATTTCCTGGTCCTCAGAGCCCAGTTGAACACCCAATTATGTTTCAGAAATCAAAATGTCTAAGCGACACAACACTTGCATCGCATGCACGCGCACACACACACACACACACAGCAATGAGCATTGAGCGATCAAATGTCATCAAAATAATAGTCTAATGATAATAATAATAGTCTTTCCCATCCTTACATACAATATTTCCAGCCTGACAACTGCACTGAACTGTTAAGTCAGCAGCCACAGTAGACCCAGAAACAGCCACATTAACCTCTAAACAAAAGTTACCCACATAAGCCCAGAAGGATAAATATTACTTTTACAATGTCTGCATATTTCTTGTTCAATTGAGCTCATTCTGGAAGTCAGCATCTCATACAATATGTCGTTTTCAGGAGACCTGTAGTAATAAATCTGAGACATTCACAGTGAAGATTGTTCAGTATGTTTGATTTAGCTGGCAAATACTGAAAAACCTATTTGTGTCTGGATTACTGTCTTTATTTCATCTGGTTTTTGAAAAAAAGACTTTATTTGTTCCTGTTCATAGACGTAATTTATATTTTAGACTCATCAAAAAAAAAGCATTTAAAAAAATCCCAGTACCCAGTAAACCTCCGGTTTAACCACAGTTTCCCATTCTCTATATTCATTAATTCATTAAGTTCCAGCCAAATGGGAGCCACAATCAAAATCTCCCAAGCTCAACGCCCTGAGGGTGGGCTGACTGTGTATTGTCTGTACTCGTTGTTTGTTTGCTGTCTTTATCTAACTGACCAGCTTCACAAAGGTGACATCTCAGTTGCTCCTGTAGGGCCTCTCAGGTCTGTAAAAGTGGCCAGGCCTGTAAAGCCTGGCGAAACCACATGTTCCTTTGTTCTGGACAGACAAAGGACCAGTTTCCAGAGACCACACGTCTTCATACCTGGGTGCGAAGCCCACCCAGGACCCCTATTCTCAGACATCATTGGTTGCGTGTGGCCCGTGATCTGTGATGTCATCCAGTCTATAAGATGCAGCGCCAAGCTCAAATCTGTCTCTCTTGTGTGACCTTGGGTTGCTGACAGGAGGAACAATCCTGTCCTACTTCTAAAAGAGTCCCTCCTCTTTTATTGGACAAAGAACTTCGTTTTCCTGATCTCACCATTTGGCCACGGTATAGTAAGGT
>OMOW01084381.1:4010-18736 GCA_900312555.1 Lamprogrammus exutus
CAGCACTATAACGTGTGGGAATTGGTGAAATGTGCAATTATATTACGTGTAGATATTTTGTCCTGACTGATCCACACCAGATCGTACCTTACCTTATATACCACTATAATTGGAGAGCGTGTGTACATTTATGTTGAGTTGCAACAAGCACCATTCCTCCAATTGCCTTCAAACTTGCCAGAAACATATTTCAGGGGTGCAGCAGTTGCATAGGGTGCTTTTCATTTCATTTCCATAAAATTAGCTGTTTTATTTTTCATTTGCATTACTAAATTATAGTAGTGGGAGCCATGAATGGAACCGCCCTACCACCCCCACCCCATAATGACATCATGAATGATGTCACAGTTGTTAATGACATCATGAGAGATGTCACGGTTGTTAATGACATCATGAATGATGCCACAGTTGACACACACACACACACACACACACACAAACACATACACACACACACACACTACTTTGAGAACACGTTGGAAAACATCTCTAGAGTGAAAAACAAGCCCCATTCCTTCCCAAAGATAAACCATTTGCATCATGCACAAGACACAGAGACCGTCACTGTCGGCAAGCTGCAATGCAGAGTGCCAGAAATCGGCTCAAGTGGACGAATCTCCACAAGAGTCAGGTAACAATGACCTAATGTTAACGCTACTTCATGTACAACATGAGGCTGGGGTTAGGTTTGGAGAGCATGTGTCTGTCGTTTGTTTGTGTGGAGTTGGGACGAGCATCATTGCTACAATCGCCTCCAACGACCGCCACTGTCGGCAAGAAGCCGCACCATGACAGAGATGATGAGCCACCCGCTTCACCTTTGTCAGGCAGCAGTTCCTGGTCAGGCTGGCTTTCATAGTAACCATTAACAAAGGTCAGGGTCAAGAGAATGAGGGTCAGTGTAATGCTGTGATCCTTGGCTATATAGTTTGTAAGCATTCTGTAGTTTCTCCATTTTCTAGTTTAAAGAAGCCTACCTAGACTACATAGAAATGCAGTCCAGATGAAAGTATGCTGACAGTATTAAGGTGATAATTTGAGCAACAGTGCAAAGTGATTTGAGTATCAGTGACTTGACAAGGCTCTGTATAAATTTAAGTTACCTTTGTCTTAGCTTTGGTAAGTCGTGGCCAGGATTTCCCAGCGTCTGCTTTTCGTAAACAGCACAATACAGACCTGTCTGTGCGCCTGTGCCTGGATTCCTGTTTAGGGATAGGGATTCATAAATATCTTCAGTAAATGTGAATACGTTTCGTGATAATACTGCAACTATGTGTAAAGGTGACAAACTTACTTTGGGGTCAATCTCCCCAAAAAGGTCCACTGCATTGTGGTGTTTGATATTGTCCGTTCCACTGACACAGCTGTAAGATCAAAAGAAAGAAATCATGACTTTCTGTACAACCACTAAGATCAATTGAGGAATCAACATTTCATTTTTTGTTTTTATTCAGCTCATACACTATCATTTAGCAAATTGACTAATTGAGCTGTACTTTAAAGTGCTGTGAAGCTTTACTTTTGGGGATCTTACCTGAAATCAAATTTGGACTTGTCAAATTTTACTTGCACATCTTTGCTGTCCTCCAAGCAGAACTCTATATAAACAGAGTCCCGCCTGTCATACCATTTCGCAGATGCAGCCTGCCTAAAGACAAAAAACGTAGCAGGGAGAATAAGTGACTTTGTAAAATACAACACGTCATCTGTAGTTCATTCTAAATTCATACATTGATTATTTTCACAATAAAAGTGGCATACTGGGAAGTCTACCAGATCTTTTTGTCTTCATTTCAAACAAGAATGTAGATCCCCTGTTACCGAAATACTGTATGCTAATCTTTCATTTCCTTAATCATCTTACTGTCAATTTTACAGTAAGCTATAGACAGCACAAATCCTCACTCTTATTCTCACTTAGATCTGAGCCTCTTGTCTCCCTGCGCATTTTGTTCTCCGTGGTAATGCTCTTCTGTACAGACAAAGGGTGGGTGTTTTTCAATTTACGCAAATTCACTTAAAACGTGTCCCAGTTCTTCGTATTAACTGAGGCTGAATATTTTCTCAAGCAATGGCTGTTAGTGTCTGGCAGTGGTGGATCACGTTTGAATCGTATCAATGAAGGACCTCCGGAACGGGACTGGGAGCAGACCAACCGTAACTAATAAGCCCCAAAATAGTAACCTTCAATCCAATGAGAATTTGGATGTAAATCAAAAATCATGTAACCGGTGTACCAATGTCACAGCAACGATTCCCACATACAGCACTAATATAGAATCTGGCAATGGCTCGCTGATGTAGCTGGGGTCACTTGAGTTAGCTGTGACGGGAAGTGCTTGACTGGAACGAATACAGCTTTAATACAAGCGTGTATTAGCTTACAACGGCTAAAGTGCAATTTACAACCTCACCATGACTCCACGCTTTTTGTGCTAACCTTATCCGTGCCCTGTTGACATTAGCCTGCTAACTTAGCTAATGATTCCGTAGCTGAAGTTGGGTAATAAACAAAAAAAGCATCGATGTTGCATAATGAAACAGGCGGTGCTAGGTGATAGTAGTTTGAATGAAAGTTAGCTGCAAGTGGACACTACGACATGTCTTGTGCTAGCATGCATGCCCCGCTGAAGCTAACTCGTGTGCTAGCTAAGTTAGCCAATGTTAGCCTGTTGGTCTACACTAGCTATTTGCAACCATTAACGACGAAAAAGTGAAGTCAAGACTTACATTGTCACTGTTTGTATTAGTTTAGCTTCCCGTCTGAACCAGAGCTGTCTTGCTGTACTGTTACCTAGCTTAAATGCCCGGTAACTATAATAACTGAAACATAAACAGTTTACTACACAACAGTCCCGCTGGTGTCTTTCCAAGTATCGCGTGGTTTCCGCGTTCGCGTGACTTACTCTATCTTCCGGCGGCGCGAGCAGGGGGAGCTGCGCTTCCAAAGGAGAATCTGGAAACATCTATCAGGAATTTCGCTTCGAACGTGTCAAACTTGCGACAAAAATATGCATAGTTCTCACATGACTGACTTGATGATTGTTATGAATACGTAGTGCAAAGGTTCATATCAAATTATGACAAAATTTGCTGTTATATGGCCCAGAATACATCATGGATCCAGGGGTATAGCAAGTACTTCTAGATCTCCCCTGCTGGCACTCACACGCAGGGGTGTGTGTAGAGGGCGATACAATGAGTGGGGAAATATGTAATGTATATCAAAACTAGAAATACATTTCCTGAAGAAAATGTGCTGTGATTGCAATCTGCTAAAAGGTATGGCTGAAAAACCCGAAAAATGCTGAAGAAGTGCCTAAAAGATTGAAGCCCGAAGGCCTGAAAAGTTTAAAAATGCTGGAGTGCTTGAAAGAGTGAAGCCTTAAGGCCTGAAAAATGTTTGAATGGTTTCTGTACCTCCAGGTATGAAGAAAGTGGAAAATGGTTTCAGTTGGGAGGGGTGGGGGGCTCTGTAGCACCACATCAAGCTCTTATCAGCCATGATATCAGAGTCCATCTAAGCTTTATCAGATTAGGGCTCTAAAGGAATGGAGACTGTCTAGACCTCTAGTGGTTCACTTTGTGGGCTGAAGGGCTCAGGCAGCAGAGAATGACATGGAAGCTGAAGCTGAGGGCTGACAGCTGCTTTTAAAGGAAAATGAGGAGGCTCCCGCTGATGTCACCTTAGGAGCAGCTTCAAGCAGTTGGACTTGGACCAGGGAGGATCACTTTAGGAGCGGCTTCAAGCAGTTGGACTTGGACCAGGGAGAAGATAGGCTGATATGCAAAACCACCCATGTGAGCAGGCTTGACAGCCGCTGATGAAGCCAGGGGAACAATAGCCAAGGCAGGGAAAGAGAAAGCAGCTTTGTCAGCTGAGTGGGAAGTGTTCACCATGGATTGGGCGACACGACACATGACGCAGATGATAGCTTGGGTGTGGAATTGGTATGCCAGCTTGTGAATGCGTGGGACGCAACCAGAGATGTCAGACAGGATAGGATGATGTGATTTGTAAGGACAGGAGCCAGTGGACAGGCGTTAACATCTACGCCTTCTGTAGAGGAAGGCTTAGTCGGTGGTTGTAGTAAGTTACTGCTGTCCTACAATCCTTACATCTTTCCATCTTTGATCAGTTTGGGGAGCCTAAACTGTGGCGGCTCATGGGTTTTAGGGGGAAAATGGAGACAAGGACAAAAGAAAGACACTTGAGACTTCAGGTAAATGGCAGACTGGGCTGCTTGTTGGCACAGGAATGACTTCAGTTGAGAAGCCAAAGGTGCATATAACTTTTCAGTCCCACTTTTAGCCTCATTAGGTCTGACAGGAATAAGATGACAGAAGCCGCAGGAGAGGGAGGAGGGAAGGACAGGACCAAAACACCTGAGGAAGAAGATTTCAGTTGATATGCATGACAGTGTTCTAGGCTAATATTAACATGTTATCCTTCTCAGCCACCAACAAGCCCACTCAGGTGAATCACTTTCATAAATGTCCATTTTTGTGAAAGTAATATACTGTAAGTCTGTGTTTTTGCACATCAGCACCATTCGTGCTTCTGGCTTTGATTAGTTCAGCACCCACACTCTTCACTCTCTCCTGGGTTAACCCTCATATCTTAGATTCATATCTTACTGAAAATAATTTGAAAGGCAGTGGCACCAAAATTGAACTAAAAAATAATTCATTTAGCATCATTCAGTGCTCACTCTGAAGTTATTTAATGACTTCTTCATCCAACATTATTCACATGATCCAACTACGTGATCTAAAGAAAGATATACAGTATGAAACAGACTTACTGTCCTTGAATGCCATAGTGGTTCTACTTATACCTTTAAGACGCAGAGCTCAGTAGATTTAGAACAACATAGTTTCTAAAGAAAGGAAATATATTGGTGGAATCTGTGTTTCCTGTTAAGTACTTTCCAGGCTTTTGTGCTGTTGCAATCTCATCTGAGTGGGGACTTATCAATAGCTGATGGCTGCTTTTAATTCTACAAGTTGCTCTAACAGACAACCAGCCCTAAATTTAGATGCATTATTGTGATCTTAAAACCCAGTTTCCTTTTTTGGTGTGGTCCATCGGGCAAAAGCTTTCTTTCTGGCCTAATTGCACAAGTGCTAATTTGAGAGCTTACCGCTGTAGCTTGGCATATCAGTAAACAAAAAAAAAATGGATTCATCCCATTTCTTAAACCTGTCTCATACTCATAATGTCTGTCTTTGTACGTTGCACCACTATAATCTGGAGCATCATGGTAAGTTCTTTATTATATATCCTTTATTGTCATCACATTGATAAATTAATCATAGTACTTCCTGGTTTCAATTCATTATCAATATTTTACTGCTGTTGGCGTCGTGGTGCAGCCCATAATAGCGCAGACCAAAATAAATAACTCCTGTCAGATTTAATCTGTAATGTTCACAGACAGAGATCTCAGTATTAATATTTTAAAGAATTTTGCAATATTTAGGTTGTTTTTTTTCCGTCTGCACTCCAGGTTGGTTTTTATTTTGCTGCATGTACTCCTGTTACATTTTTTTGTTGTTGCATTTTTTAATAAAACAAGAGAAAGAACTAGTTCAAAAAGCTGTTCCAATTCCTCCTCTGCATTCCACTGAAGGGAAGGTTGTGTTCAGACTATATTACTGTGCAGCCCAGATTTAATGTGTTTTTCTCAAGGTTTAATAGCCTTAAGTTTAATGTCCTCTTGATGACGTAGGTTCAACATCATCAGGAGACAAATTCTGACGCTGCTCCATAAACAGTGAATAGTAAAACAGCTTCTAGGACACCATACAGCTGCTGTGGTGGTTTTACTGGGAAACAAGTCAATTTCTGTTTCACAGATGGAAGCTCCAGCACTATAATCTAGACATTTTATTTAAAGTCTTGAATATATATTTTAGTTTGTTTTGTCAGCTTGAACTCTGTTACATCCCCCCCAACACATTTTTATATCATGTATGACTAAGTGCTAAAAATACAGTAGGGGTGTATGAGATGTGCTGCCCACTAGGTATTTCATAGCTCCTGCGAGGGTAGATAGCCTACAGTGAAACTGACATGTACCTGACCTGTTTATGTGTAGGCTGTGTGTAATCGATGAGCGATAAGAGGAAAACAATACGCTTTGAAGAATCTCTTCAGTTCAAAATTAGAATTTAGGTCTGTAGCTTTAAAGATAAAAAGTAAGAAAAAAAACTGATTTCGAGCAGTAGCTTGATAATGGCTGACTGATTACAGATGTAATTATGAATCAGGTTTAGACAGTGGTTTGGGTCAAATCCAACAATATCTGATTTATTAGCATTAAATTGTAAAAGGAGTTGAGTCACATTTGTGATATCACCAAATGCACTGCACAACAGCAGCTATGACCTAAGATAATAAGAAACTTGTGCATGTAAATACAATTGTGTGGCTGAGGCCTACATTTACACCTTGGGGAAAACAACTGTGTACATTTGTTATATTAAGGCTCATGATTCACTCCCAACAAAACTAAAAATAAATGACCCAACAGCAAAATATGATAGAATCCATATAAGAGCAGTGTTTGTGACACAGAGCTACTTTTCTTGATCTATAAATCATGACGGAGGAGTGGGGTGTGGTTTATGCTCTCAAAATGTGTGCTGTATCATTTGCTTCTTTAATTAGGGCAGTTCCTATTCTGAACTTAGCCACTACGTAAAACTTTAGATGTTCTACTCGACCCTCTTTCCAATCCTAACTGTGCTGTCATACCTCAGTGTGAAGTGTACATTGTGTACGATTACACAAATCTAATGTATGTAAGGGTGAGACATTGGCACAAGAGTACAAGATGCATACAGCTCGTTACAAATCATACTGCAGCTGTTACAGGGTACTGAAAGATATTTTCCATTTGGAATCACAGCCATATAATAAGACATCGTCTGAAACAAAAATATGTTTAATCAGTTTGTGAATCCCTAAAATCTTGCATCAGTCAGTTTTATATGGCGAATATATCTCCAGCACTCCAGCTCTCTTTCCTTTCATGCAGCAGCTATCTTGCTTTAACGTGCCAGACTCAACTTTACAGGCCTGCATAAGTTTAAAAAAAACAACAACAGGGGGGAGACTTTTGACTGTGCAGCAGATGTAGTGGCAATCACAGTGTTACTCATACATTGATTATTTGGTTTGCTTACCCAAATACATTTGTCTCTACACAGAATTATGTTTTCATCTGTCTTCCTTTTGAAAAGTGGAAATGCAGTTGCTGAAATGCTGCATTCGTGTGCATATCGTATTGAGAAAATGACTTCCATATTCAGTGAGTTTGTGTTGATTGCAGCAAGTGTCAGGTTTCACAGCCCAAAGCAACACACAGATTCGCACCCTGTGGGAAACACTGCATTCCAGTGAAATTACTCAGCATTACAGACTGCTGAAACAATTAATCAATTCAGGGATTACTCATTCGGCAGTACATTAATCACAATTTTGATAATTGATTAGTTCTTTAAGCCATTAATCAAATCTAAATACTAAACATATGGTTAAACATAATATACATTAATTACTGCAATGGTTACTGCTTCTCAAATGTGAGAATTTGCTATTTTTCTCGGCTTCTTACAATTTTAAACTGTTTTTTTTAAATAGCTGTAAGGATAAAATAAGGGATTTTAAGACATCAGTTTGAGCTGTTGCATTTTGTCACTTAAATTAATCTAAATTAAACGATCAATCAATTAATAGAAATAATAGGTAATTGTGACATTAATGACAACGATCCCCATTTGAGCCCTGCTCAGCTTTAGTGATATAATATGAATTGAGCTTATTTAAATGTTTACATTAAAAAAAATAAAGCCCTGATTATATCTAAACAATGTAAAATATAAAATCTATAAAATGTTAGGAATTCATCATTGCCCCTACGTCATCGTAACATTAAAAACAGCTTGATTTGCATTATGACTGAATTAGTGGGTATTCCCTAGGTGGCGTGTATCTGTTTGCTGCGTTTTGATCGAAGCTGTGAATCACCCGAAAGTATGATTCACACCAAAAAAATACACACCACCACCATTTGTTAGCCAATCGTGTCAGCTGTGTGACGAACTTCCTGGTCACATATTCTCGTAGGTCTCACCAGTTCTCATAATAATGGCTATTTTTGCTCCTAATCAGCGGGGAGGACGTGGATGAAAGGCGAGAACGAGACACAAAATGAGGAGAAAGTGCAAACGATCTGTGGGGAGGAAGCAGTCACAAGTGTAGCGTGGAGGGGAGCCTGATAAGAAGAGTAACTACAAATGCTATTTACTCTGTGTTACGCCTAGTCCAAGGACGTACGAGGAAGGCAAATACAGGCGAGACTGGAGACGAGGTGTGGGATTGGATTGGGTTTGCCACGGCCGGGGAAAAGGCTGTCAGAACCCAGAGAGATATGAGTCGAGAATACGCCTGGACGTCATGTCTTGACTTCAAAACACCCGATCTCCGCGGATAAACTGCAGCAGCACGTCAGAAATAAAGGCCCCATCCGATGGAGCGGAGTCTTCTTTAACCCAGCCACGAAACCTCCCCTGACAGGCAGCGACGAGCTACGGCGAAGGGTGAGATATCGAAACAAACGAAGGGGAAAACGCTGATATAATGTCGTGTTAAAAGGCGAATATTGGGGAAAGGCTGGTTTTGGCTTGCTGTGGAGCATGGCTCAATCAAAATATCGCCGATCTGATGTGATAATTCCAGTCCTTCAGTTTTTCTTCCTCTGTCGTTCTGTTCAACAGGAAGCTTTATTCGCACTTAAAGGGATTTATGGGATCACAAGGTAAGATTCATTCCAGCAGAACAAGTGTCACTGTTGTGTTTCGTGTGGCTGTCTGTGGACTTTGATGTTTTCCGCGTTTGACGGCGTTTAGTTTCCTTTGTTTACAGTCTGCATTTCTGAACAGCTGTTACGTCCTCAGCAGCGCCGCGGTGCCGTCCGCTCAGATCTGCACATGTAGAGAGAGAGAGAGAGAGAGAGAGCACACCGGATCATATTTACTTTGACACGCATAGCCAGTCTGCAGTCAAAAACAACTGTGTGAAAAGAGTAACAAAGCTGAAGCACTTTTGCGTTGATAGAAGATGGCACTGTATCCCAAAGGAGTTAATGAACATACACGAAAATATATAAATGATGGTGTTAGTGGACCTGTAAGTCTCTGCCTCAGCCCCCTTCTCTGCCCGGATGTGGGACATCATGCATTAAGACCTTTAAAAGATTAAAGTAGCTCTAAAAAGATCCACTCAGCAGTTTATCACCACATGGAAGCATTTCATTTCAATAATCTGTCTGCATTGCCTGTTGATTTAAATACATAATCTACCATTAGCAGTTTTGTCATCATTTCATCTCTTCCCTGATTGCTCTATTAAACCTGCCTGAGACATTACCTTTCATCAGCCCTGTATATATTTGTTTGATTCTGACTTTTTCTAAAGTAGTGATGCATCATGTTGATTGCCCCAAAAAAGTACAGACCAAAGTGGTGGGTGGGTGTTCTGTTTTTGTCTGATATCACTCTATGGTCGTTGTAAAAATTAAAAAAAAAATGGCAGCAAAGGGAAAACTAATAATGATGTAGTAATAAAAAAATGGCAGCAAAGGGAAAACTAATAATGATGTAGTAATAAAAAAAATGGCAGCAAAGGGAAAACTAATAATGATGTAATAATAGTTATGTTTCATCTGCAAATAATAATAAAAAAACGTCTAAATATGGGTTAGTGCAAATCCTTCAGTGACAGCTTGTACAAATTCAAGTGCAAATTGTGCTTGTGAGTGCTTTTGTGTAAACAGGTCACACTATAATGTGCTGATGCCTTTTCTGTGCAGTTTCTTCTGATGAGATGAGTGTGCGTGCTGGCCAGGGCAGTGATGAGGTGTTGGTGTCACAGGCAGTGTGGGATTACCTGGCTGCAGCTGGGCGGCCCTGGCTCATTGACTTCCAGCACAAGCAGGGGATGAGCGCTGGTATCATTAGGCGAGGAGAGAGGGGGGGCTGCTGTGCTGTGAGGCTGCAGCCGGTGGAGGGCTCCAGGAGCGCCGGAGCTGGGGTGATGGATGGACCCATCTCCAGCGAGACCCGAAAAGCCTTCATTGACTTATGCCGCTGTGCCCGCAAAGAAATGAGCAAACAGGAAGGGGGGCCCAAGAGGAAGAGGGCTCTCCTGCCCTGTGTTGGGGTCCTGGAACCAAATGGAGAGGGGAGTCTGCTTCCACCACCACCTCCACAGCCTCGGCGCTACCAGAGACAACAGCAGAGGTTCAGGAAGCCTGCTGATGAGGAGCCATGTGCCATGCTCCACGAGCTAACCCATAGGAAAGACATGGACACAGGCATGGCTTCCCACAGTGAAGCTGAGGACAACAGCTCCTGCTCAATCTGCATGGGGGACATAGTGGACAAGACTACCCTGGAGAGATGCGGCCACTCTTTCTGTCGCTCTTGCCTGGATCAAGCCTTTAAGGTGAAGAGGGCATGTCCTGTGTGTCGGCTAGTGTATGGCCAGTTGATTGGGAACCAGCCCGCCAATGGCACTATGATAGTAGAGAGAGATCCGGATCTGGAGCTTCCCGGGCACGAAGGCTTTGGGTGCATCTGCATCATCTACAGCTTCCCCCCTGGCTTACAGGCGGTGAGTGGACCAAGAACATGTCAGAAATACCACCATGAGTTAGTGCCTTACTTTTCAGTTTTTCATGTGGGTACACACACATCACAACGTAGCTGTGTAAATAATAGAGAGATCACAAACATTGTCATACATTAGAATTACGCAAATGAGAAAATGACTAGAATAGACTTGATTGGCCAAGTATATTTGCACATACAAGGAATTCACCATGGTGTAATTGTTCAACATATACACATCTAATATAAAAAGTATATACATGTTGTAAACGTAGTAATACAATAAGTGTAAAAGAAACAAAAATCAAGAAAAGTCACCAATGTACAGATATGTGCAAAACCAGAGTGTTAGACACTCTTCCCTCCTCTTCTGCTTTTCTTATTAAAATTGACCTTAGTAGGAAATAGGAGACAGTGTCAGGTGTGTGTATCCCTTCAGACAAAAAATAAACACACTTGTTTTAAAGCCCCCTTTGATCCCTAAAAGAGAACCTGCTTTATTTATTGTTTACCAACAGCCAGAACACCCAAACCCGGGTGTTCGGTATCCAGGAACGGACCGTGTGGCCTACCTCCCTGACAGCCCTGAGGGGAATCGTGTGCTGGGCCTTCTGCGTCGGGCCTTTGAGCAGCGCCTTATCTTCACCATCGGTACCTCCATGACGACGGGCATGCAAAATGTCATCACCTGGAATGACATTCATCACAAGACCTCAATATGGGGCGGGCCCCGCTGGTATGTGTAAGCTTTCTGAGATGGGAGTTTGTGGCACTAAGATTCCATTTTAGTATTTGCCTCACACGTTTTGTAAGAGGTGTTGTAGCTGAGAAAAGCACTCAGTAAAGTGACAGATGTAATTGAAGTTGCTGACAAGGAAAAGCTACCATGATGGCTAGATGGGACTGTTGCTGTGGAACTCATACAGATGCAGTAATGGCTTTTCTCGCTTCTTCTGACAGTTTTGGCTACCCAGACCCCACCTACCTTGTGCGAGTGACAGAGGAGCTCAGAGAGAAAGGCATCACAGCAGACTGACAGCGTGAAAATGCCAGACTCTTCCAGGACTTTCTAGGACACTGTCAGCGTCCTCACAGTGGACATGACTAGGCACCAGGTTGTGCTCTTGAGACTGTGAGGAGACTGAAGGCAAGGCCCTCAGCAGACACATGTCTAATGCTGCAGCAGAGCACCCCCCCCATCACTACAATAGTTAATCCTCTGTTTGCTCATTTTCCTCCAGAGTTCATCTTAACCCAGTGCTACATTTGAGTGCAGTGCATTCTTGTATTACACAATCCTCTACCTGTCACTGTTGGCAATAGGACCGATATCTGATGCACTCATGAGCATCGTGGTGTGTTGGTATTCAAGGTACTTATATATTATTTAGAAAATCTAAGTTTTAAATATTAAAGACATCTTATGTTATATTAATGTTAATTTGTACACTGGGGATTACTTCATTCGTTACAAGCACACACTTGATTTCATTTCCCCAGTAATGTTTGTTAAGTTTCTAATTTGATTGTTACTAATTATCTGTTGTAAGGATAGCACTTGGATACTGTGGCAGAATAGCACTGCTTCAATAGAAAGAATTCATTCTCTGAAGTTATTGCAATCTAAAGCACTCACAGGCACTTTGGTAGGGGAGTCTGTTTTTCAGTGAAGTAGGAGAAATGTGTTTTGCTTCCTCTCCGTCATAGAGTGCTCACAGCAAACAGGTTTGTGCAGCTATGAGCTAACAAATTAGCTTGGTGACGACAAGGTGATGTCACTTATTTTGAACTCTTAATTTGTGTGTAACCGTCATCTTACCTGTCTCTAGCTTGAATAATGAGAATGTTGCGTGATGTCTCATTGCGGCACCTTGTTTCGGTATGCATCAGGACTTCCCTTGGGGTTTTTGCCATTGCCATCGCGCCTGTAATTTCAAGATGTCTCCCAGGTTTTGAGCCCATTTCTTCATTTGTTAGTAATGTGCTCATCTAATTTCCAGATTTATGACGATGTCAAATGCAAAGGGCATATAGACCACTTAAACCAAATCAAAGGCACAAAGCTCTTTAAATATCTATGCCTCTGTCCCTGTTAAACTGGGAGATTTGCCTGCTAATGTTCTCATTAAAAATGAGGTAACTGTTGTTAATTTGTTTATTTAAATAAATACTCTGAGATCACAAATTGAAAACAAAAATAAAATGTTGCGGGAACAATTTCTTTCGATCTGACTTAGGCTGGGTGGGGAGAATCTCATTTTATTGTGCCTTTCTTATATTAAATTTTGATAAAAATCAAGCATGATGTTGAAAATGAATGGTAAGCAGTTTGGGTGTGTTTCAGTGTTATTTGATAGGTACACAGCATTATGTTTATAGTTATACTATCTGGCTTTAGGTACAAATAATATGCCATTCACAAGAATATGTATACTAATAATGTATTAAATTAGCTTCTCCTTAAACATTATTGTAGTCCAAATGCTGAAAAAACCCTCAGAAATGAAAAAGCTGTTTGTGTGAAAGTGCTTTGCTAAGTGCAGTAACCTGCTTGGCTTGTGGTAAATTTGTTATTAATTTGACTGGTCAGATACATCCATCGAGTAATGTTTCTTATTTATTGATTCACCCCATTTGTATTTTTGTTTCAGGACCAACTGAGGTATTTTTGGGTCACAGGATTGTAGTTTACTGAAGCGACCGTGCAAACATTTCTATGCATTACATTATTGAGAAGGAGCCAGGAGAATGAAAAGTTGGAGGGATTGCACATTGCAAATTGATTGTTAAGGAAATAGTTTTGATTTTCTAATTGTTTTGATCTGTACTTTGTTGATATTCCAAACAATGTGCTTTACATTTTAATACTTGAATAAAAAGTTATGTTTGGCTCTGTGTTGGCTATTCAATATATGCCCTAAATAAACGAGGTGCACCCAAAGCAACTGAATAACACACCTGTGTCCATTTGGAAAGTGATGGCTTCGGTTGTGGTTTCTTATTAGGTTTTGACATTATTATGATTCTTGTACAACATACTGAATTAAAGGCAGCGTGCGCCATCTAGTGGACACATAGTTCCCTCTGGAGTCAGAGCAAGTTTGGCAATGTTGCCGTTCTGTTAAATCGACACCTAAAAAGCTGCACTATGAAAAATCCATTACTCCACATGACGGCAAAGATTGTATTGTGAAAAAGCCACTTGTGAGGTCTTGCTTATTGTTTACAGAGGGTATCTCTGATGTAAGTAATTTAGCATAACTTTTCATGTACTTTTGGAGCCCACTTTAAAATCAGTAATTCGACGTAACAGATTTTTTATTTTTTATTTTTTTTACTTTTGGAAAGAATGTAATTACAGTGTAGCCTACATTCATACTGTTATGGCACAATCAGGAGGATATTGTATTTGAACATGTGTTGAACCTATTTTACTGATAAGGCAATCTAAACAAAATCTTACACAAACATGGTCACTAAAATCATTGAATTTAGGTCATGTCATCTTATTACTCTTTCACAGTGACTATAAACTAAGCAACCGCTAAGTTTAGGACTATAAGAAATCTTTTAATTATTGATTAATCAATCAACTTTTTGCTATTATAAATTATTTGTGTTTTAAACGCCAAAAACTGCGATAAATGCCCGTCACAAGATTCGAGAGCCAAATGTGAGCTTGTTTTGTTCAGACTGAGATTTGTCGATTTTAAAGCAAAGACTATCATTTTTATTTGAGTAAATTATTCCAGTTTAACCTTCTCGGTTAATGTTTGACAGAAGCCTTTAACTAAAAAGTCTATTTATGCTCTGACCGTTCGTCATCCAAGTTAAACCAATCAAAAGTCACTCCTCTTCAATTAAATCGGATACAGCGTTCACGTCGTAGAAATGAATCGGTACTTTCCTCGTTTGACGTCAAACGCACCAGTGTTCGGTAATAACGAGTGCCCGTGTTAACTGGTGGCTTTGGTGCGACTATGGTGTGATATGGGCCGGTAGTTGTTGGGGATGTCGGGGTCGAGACCAGGTTTTTTCCGATTGGGGGT
>OMOW01084387.1:0-11069 GCA_900312555.1 Lamprogrammus exutus
CTGGCGTGACATATGCTGCACGTGACCGTTCCATCTTGTTCAGCTATAGGCTCGTCTTTGCAGACACGCCCCCTTTTATGGGAGCGCGCACGTCCCCGCATCTACAAGCTGGTGTTAACAAAGTGTGTCGATTAACAGTGTTGTGATACCGCTTAAGCCTGATTGCGGGGTTTCGATTTTGTCAAGCCAGCTTACGCAAACAAGGCCAAGGTCTGTTAAGCTTCCTTCGTAGTACAGCCCTCTGGTCTGTAGGCATTTGAATGGACCCTTTTAGAACCCCATGCTATTTCCTCAACAACACAACGACAGATGTTATGCACACAACAATAAAAGCTAAACATATCCCAAACAGAACTGTGCTGTGAACTTATGCTATAATGACAGTAACATCCTCTAAAATCCTCACATTTCTTTGGTAACTATTTTTCCTTACAACATTTTAGATTAAATTGTCACGAATTGACACTTTGAGGCAATGTGAACAATTAGAGGTCTTGGTGCACTTTGAATTGCCTTTGTGTCTGAATTGTGCGATATAAATAAATTTGAATTGCCTTGCCTTAATGACCAACTGGTTATTGGTTAACAGTTGTTAAGAAAACATTTTACCTATAATATAATGTCATTGCAAAGTTATAAATAAATAGAAAGTGCAGTTGCTGAAACAAACTGAGGAGGTGATTGCTGAAGGCCCAGTTTTAAAATTTGTTTCAAGTTTGTGAATATGTAGAACTTGTTACATTTCAAAAAGTGGTCGAGTTAAAAGTTTTTGAAAACTTGCGATATTTGAATTGTATTTTGTCACAATCTAAGAATGATGGGGAAACTGGCATCCATTGGCAATAGTTGAAGATCAAGAGAGTATCTCTAAATTGGAATAACTTTTCTCAGTAAAAGTTTGAAGAAAGGAGAAGAGCAGAGAGACAAGGTTTGAATGCAGTTTGAAGATTTTCTCCATTTTGATTGGGGAATTTTTGATAAAGTTGAACTTGTTTAATATATTTAATATTTTGTAATAACTTTATAACTTTAACACTTTGGAATTGTCTGTTCTGTGAGAACATGAACACCACAGAAGTTCAGCAAAGAAGAAGACTGTAGGTCAAGCCAATCAGATGAGAATGTGTATGAATGCCTGACGTGATTTTGAGAGCACAGCCAATCAAGCGTATTGTGCAAATGCTCAAATATCAGTGCTAAGTGGTGCCTCCTACACAGCACATTGTGAGGAAAACACTGGGGGGGTCAAGCAAAAACAAAAACAAAAACACTAAAATATTGATATAGCGAGACATTCTTTGGCTATTTCGAACGTTAAGAATATATAGATACTGTATATCGCCCAGCCCTAGGTTGGAGTATTTTGAAGTAGTCGAAGACCAAAAAAGTGGGAAGGAAAATCCAAATCATTTTCCACGCCGTCTGTCTCCGCCATGATTCTGCTGAGTTGGCAGCTCACTGTGATTGGCTATGGTCACTTTGATCTTGCCTCCGATTGGTCAATCAAACTGACATGTTCTCTCACATGTATCTCACCTGTGTTGTGCTGTTTGCAGTGTTTTGTGTAGAACACATTGCTCTACAGCTTATACAAGCATGTTTTTTTGTGCAGTTGAATTCCTAACCTGGATTTTGCCATATGGGATTTACTCTTTGGACTCGCTGCTTTGAAACATGGCCCATTGTCAGTCTATGACCCTCCCAATTGTGCTAGCTTGGGTAACTCATTCTATATTCTTTTTCATAAAATATGAATATAAAACAGCAACATAATAGTCTTTCACTTATCTAGTTGGAAAAGCGATTTGGATTTATGTCATTAAAGGAACTGGCTCTTGCGCTTTTTCTTTTTATTGTATTGGAACAGTGGACTATTTTCAGAGCGGCAGCTCAGACTCACAGAAAGCCACATGGAGAACCCAAAAGTTGTTATTACAGCTTTCTGTTGGACCCTTAATGCAGAAATACTTGGCTGGAAAAGTCAGTCTGGTAAACTTAATTAGAAGTGTGCTTGCAGAGTTTGTATTCTTAAATAAAAATTTGCTAGACTAATGTCTATCAGGAGATCTGGACAAGCTTTATTTTACTAATTTAAGGAAAGGCTTACCACTAAGTATCTCATTAGCCATGTTGTGTTGCAAAAAGATGTAGTGTTTTAAGTGTCTCTGTGTGTGTACAAAACTCCTTAATGGCTGCAAACTACCCCCTGCTTTAATAGTGTATCATTTTGACTGCTGCATCCAAGTGGTGTTAACAGTTAATATATTATATTACGATTAATATGATGCTTTAACTACAGGTTAAGGAAATTGTTTAAAATGTGCATGCTTCTGAACATATTTGTATCTTACTAAAATTATCACTTCATGTGGAGGAGCTTTTAGATGTGTTGCATGGATCGTGTTCTGTGGTTCCATAAGGGTCCATTCTACAGACTACGGGTCGACTAAGTGAATAGTAAGTGAATGCCATATATCGCCAAAAATGCTCAAACTTGCAAAAATATGTCAGTGGATTTTGGAAGATCGCCAGCGTACCGCTTTAAGACAGAATTTTCACTTCGAGCAGCTTTCTACGTAACGGTCCTGAGTATTTACAATTAGTAGTTCAATACATTGCAGAGATCAAGCAACTTGGACATCATACCTGCATGAACCTGCTGTTTTAGCCTGGGTAGTAGCTGTGCAGGGTTAACTAAGGTCAGTTTTCCCAGACATTCAGCCACCAGATTCCTGGTTCCCTCCTCCTGACACTGACAGTTCTGAAATAGCAATTCCCAGATGGACTCCAAATGGGGCAAGAGACAAGAGGCAAGACTGGCACTGAAAGAAAGATCCACAATAAGTGATATGGTCTAAATTTGTACATTTTGCTTGACAGATACTCTATGTACAGAGAAAACTGAACCCAACAGTAAAAGTTAAAACATCCTCAATATTTCCAATCACTTGGCAGGAGAACTGTGGGCCAGAATGTCCTGTGATTTCTGTACAAAGACTGAGAGGAGACAGCCAAGAGACAAGGTGAACAGAGAGCTAAAGAAAACAACACACATTCAACCACACATGGACACACACCTGATGACTTCTTTGAGGGAGTGTAGCAGCAGGTACTGTCTTCGTGGCTGCGAGGAGATTTCCTTCAGCAGGAAGGGCAGGTAGTCATTTAGGCTGCCTACCGCCATACTGCCTAAAGCACAGGACGCAGCTGTTTTCACCTGAAACCATTAATTAATTACTATTAGTGTAAAAAAGAAAACAAGCAACCCTCTAAACCAAGTCTTATTCCTCAAGTGCAACCACAAGTTTCTACAATTGGACTAGTTTCACTGAACTAACTGGAGGTTAACTTCAGTGTCACTTGTTGAAGGGGGAGGCAGAGTAACCAAAGTCACAAGTGCAACAAGGACGAGGATCCTCACCTGCTTCCTGCCAGCAAATATGACCAACTGTGTCCATTGCCAGAGATTAAAGCCTGGGTTCTGGGTAAGAATTTTGCCCCTGCGCTATCCATGTACCCTGAGGTTCCACACGAACTGATGCTCACCTCTTCACTGGTGGAGGAGAAGGCCTCTAGGATAACTCCCTGCACCTCCTTTCTCCCTCCTAGACTGCCGCTCCTCCCCACCTCCCCCAGACACAAAAGAGCCAGGACACGAGCTGACTCCGGAGAGCCAGGACTCCTTATCTGAGGAGAGGACAGGAGAGGAGAGGAGAATACTTTGATATGGCTATTATAAACTGGCCCACCTCTTGCTGTAGTAGTTCTGAGCAGATACAGCAATATAGAGAGGACAATAGAGTACACATACTGTCTCTCTCTCTGACTCACACACACACACACCTCTTTTATGAGACCTGTCACAGTGCTGGTTGTCTCTTTAGGGCAGGCAGAGGACAGAGCAGCCACACAGCGAGCAACAGAGTGGTAGGACTGTCTGTGAATGACTGTGCTGTCAGCAGAGGACTGGGAACTGTGGAATGGCCCTGTGAGAGACTTCAGCAACTGACTGTAGAGGAGAGGAGAGGTTTTGTCTCATTTCTCATGTTCTATTTCTTTAGAATCTTGTAAAAGGCCTGTAACCAACTAAAACATTTTCAGCAGCACAGAATTTTCAGTTTCGGCCATCAGAAACTTCTCACCAAAACTATTTGTTTCATATCAGCCATAAAACCCCATTTAGGTCAACAAAATCACACAGGAGACACATCGGTCACCCTTTTACAGCTCCTTACCTGTAACCCAGGTTACTGCTTTTGGTCAATACCAGTGCCTGTAAAAACTCCAGTATGGCAGCCAGTGCACCTCCCTGCAGCAGTGGAGAGTGGACGAGTCTGAAGATGCCTGGCAGCACAGATGAGCTGATCTTAGCCAGGGAGGAGGGGCAGGCCTGGGCCATACATGTCATCAAGGTGATGGACACCTGAATGGAAGCAAGGTATTACAGGGATCTGAATTAAACACATTTCATACAATGGGAAGCTGACATTACAGGCTTTAAATAACGTATTGATTATGGGATAGACGGTAGGCAATGTGGAGTCTCCTCTATTTGTTTCCAATGAAAGAAGTGCCAACAGGTGATATTTGCAACATCCATGCTTGTGAAGAAAACGCAACAGTTGTCTCTGTTTCAGCTGCACATTTTTCTCCTAGTCCTGCACTATGTTTTACCAGAGTTGATCAAGATTGGTCCCACCTACTGTATCTCTTGGTTATTTTTTTTCCATCCTTGTTCCGACAAGATGGCAGGTAGTTTATAAGTCTGTATCCAAAACGGAACAATGTGGTAGAACCACATCACCTACATACCATTTGGGGTTAGGGTTATGTTGCCTGAACTTACAACTATATGGCCATATTTGTAAGAAAAACAAACATAGAAAGAAGTACAACATTTTGGTGTCACATGATACCAACTGACCAATCACATCCATCTTGTTAGAATATGGGTGGGGAAAAAATAATGCTTGAGAACCACTGGTGTACTACTGTCACCCTTCATTAAGGCACCCTGACCAACCAGTTGGAGCTGCTGGTACAGCAACGAGAACAATAGCCCTCAACGGCTTCCTGCCCTACCTGTGATACATGCATGTCGCTCTCATCCACCAGATCAGGAAGCTCCCTCACAACTGGCTCCAGTGCTTCTGGTGTGAGGCTGGTGGCATGATGGGTGACCAGAGCTGTCAAACATGCCAGGGTGGTGAGCTTTAGAGCCCGCTGGTTTTTACGCAGGAAGGAGCCCAGCACAGATAAAGCTTCAGGAAGAATGGATGACAAGTCAATCTAGAGAGGGAGAGAAAAAAGGAGCAAAGAAAAGAGAGATGGAAAGACAAAAACAATGTCTTAATAACCAAAAAGGCAATTTTGATACTTTTGATTTGATTATATTTTTGCAAGTGAGGAAAACAGAGTTTATTTACATTTCTGTGACTAAGCTGAAACCACACATACTAAACCTTTAAGGGAGAGGAGGAGATGAGGGTGATGGTCCTAACTGCAGTCAGTCTTGTAATCTCATTCTTCAACCGCTCTAGGAATATCGCCAACACACCCTGAAGCTCCGCCCCCAGGTGATCACTGAGGTGACACACCATGTGACCCATGCAGGAAATAGCCCTTTCTTTCACTTCCTGGTCGATGTCTGTTGCTTTCAACCTCTTTAAGGTCACAGGAAACACCTTGAAGAAAGGAAAATTTCTTTTTTTTTAACACAACAAAGGTCAGACATTACCAACTGATGGCTGCTCTGAATTATAAAAATCTCAACTGCCAAAGGTCAGCGGTCTAAATATAGACATAGTCAAAAATAACATATAAAACACAGAAAGGAACTAAACTTATTTGGATGCTGCAGAATGAAACAAAACAATTTTTGTGAAGACTACACTAAAATTGTAAGCTGTGAAAAGGTTTTTTAAAAATGACTCAGTGGCAGAATTTGCACTATGTGAGAAAATTACATCATCACCTTTGCTTGGTCAAAGGAATCATAGGGCACCAGAATTTGGATTCTAAGCCACAAGACTCAAAAGTTCTGATCAGAAATGTAACAGGGGCAGGTATAGACTTAAACTGCAGAAGAAAAAAACGCTGAAAATAAATATCACCAAGAATAGTCATATACAAATGTCTAATACAATGTAGAATGTATTTACAATTTACATAGTACATGTAATGAACGTAGTGGTATTTCTCATCTGCTACATACATACAATGTATTTCATGTCATTACCATAATGTACTGTATGCCTTCAGTATATTCACCATGCATTAGCATTGGGCTGAAACTTTAACATTGCCAAGTTTGATCGAAATCCAATAAAATTGTTTGTGTTATCGCTGTCACAGAACAAGAAGAGCCAGTCATTACAATACACCTGTCCCAACCACAAAGCGCATTCCTACCCACCCTGATCCATCATACCTCTCTAACAAATGGTTTTGGGTCAAATCCTCCAGTTGTGGCAGTCTGCTCCAGTGGCCGCATCACTCTGACCAGCTGCTGGGTAACCAACAGAGCCTCCGAGGTGATTTTATAGAAAGAATCATCCACACACGCCACCACAGGAGGCACCACCACCTGCAGGGACCACAGCAGAAGCAATTTACCCACACCAGCTCTGGGCGCTCACTGGACGGTGCTTTTTTACAAGTTGAAACTACAAACTCATCACATTTAAATGGAAAGAACCTGCATGAGTGGCTGAAAGGCTTGAGGAGGGTGAGAAAGAAGGAGGACATGGAAGAAGGAGAGAGCATCGATCCTCATGGTGGAGGAGGTGGATTTGTCTGTCAGAGAGAAGACCATGCCTGGAGGAAAGATGGAGGGAGGAAAGAAAACAGACAGAAAGAAAGGGAGAAAAGGGAGAAACAGTTAACTAGATGAATAAAAATAATGAAAAGGGGACCATTTTGGTAGGGTAAAGATGGAGTGTGTGTGTACCAGGTATTAATGCGGGTATATGCTGCTCCAGGGCTCCTGGTGCAGTGTGAGCCAGTTCAGTGAGGAGACAGAAGCAGCCCTGTCGAGATTTAATGCTCTTCTCCTTCATTTGTCTGTGTAGAGCCTTCACGATAATCGGCACCTACACACGCACACGCGCGCACACACACACACACTGCTAAAGCACCTTTACTGTGGTTGTTCCACCCACTGTTGTTTACATCCTCATTAGTCTTTCTGTACCTGTTCCTTTAGCATGGCGACTGCCGGCTCCTCCTCCTTGCTCACTCCGTCTGAACCGTGATGACGTGAAGCCATGTTGAGTGCCTGATGACTCAAACCTGCCCTGGTTTGTCTCAGCAGCATTGTAAATGCTGAAAATATGTCTGCCCTTACATTCTCCTCGCGCTCCTTAAATCGAGTGAGCAGGGCGGGGCAGATGGAGGAGTAGAAGGGGAGGAGGAGGTCCCTGCGTGTTTCAATCAATGCTTCCAGGCACTTGATGGATGAGCGACGCACCTTCCAGCTCATATCATCATCATCACTGTACTCATCGTCTGAGTCTGAATGAGATGAGACAATACAAAATACAACAAACTAGGCTGCAAAATGTAAAAAATCGGTGGTCTCCATCTGCTTTCAAGTGAAACCTGATACAGCACATGGCAGGTGAGAGATCTTCACTATAGTCCAGACCAAAGTGATACCTGGACCAATCAAAGGAAGTATACTGCGCATTCTGTTTATTGTAAACGGGAAATATACAGTAGTCTAGAAGCCCTGATGAGACACTTGTGAACTTGGAATAAGGAAGAAATAAAGAGTTTACAGGAAATATGGGCTGAGGACTGCATTAGGGAACAAATGAAATGAAAGAATGGGAGAGAAAAGATTTCAGAGAACCGCAGAGCAATGCTGCATTAAAGTTAAAACACTTTGACAAAGTTACAATAAAGTACTCAATTCCCTCCAGAAAAGGCAGTAGTTTGAGTGACAAACAAGACTCATTCTTATATTATGACATCTGTGCAGATGCTCGTACAGTTTCTGCATCATTATCAGCTGGTGCAAGATGCAATAATGTAGCCACTCAGTGAGCTTGAAGAAAATTTATGGGAAATGAATGAGAGCACCTGTAGTCCCAACCAATCAGCGAACACTCACATCAAATGCGGCACAGTTTGCTACACTCGCTTAACCGAACCAAATACTGTAAGAAAGATACAAATGTCGAACTTGAGGTGTGAAAACTGCCTAAATTGGTGTAACTATCAACTACAAACAATGGTTTGTGCATTTAAGTACAGCAAGTGGTATTTGCCAATACAGAACAGACAGATGAAAGGACATGGTGAATAGACAGATACACAAACCTTGATCAAGCCCATCCTCTATATCCATGCTATCCTCCTCCCCCTCCTCCTCTTCATCATCATAGTTGTAATTCGGGTCAAATGTTATGAACTTAAGACACAACTGTGTCACTGTGGCAACATGTGGTGACATCTCCTTTGGACACCTGTCAATCAGTAGACCCAGAGTGAGTAAAATCAGAGGTGTGTATGTGTATGTGTGTGTGTGTGTGTGTGTGTGTACCTGCGTATAAAAGCTTCAAATGCCTGGAAACAGTATTCTCTCAGCTCATCATCCTCCACACTGGTGAACTTCATCACCATGGGGATCAGCTTCTCTAAATGCTCACCTACAACACACACACACATGCACACACACACACACACACACACACACACAACATAAAAGAAGAAATTTGTATTTGTGTGTGTGTGTGTGTGTTTAAAGATTTTATTAAGTGAACACAGTGGAAACATAGCAAAAGATCTGACCGACGCGATGGCCGCCCTGCCGGCTGATGGTAGCTAAGCACTGGATGTAGGTCCGTGTCATTGAAGTGGGCGGGGCCTTAGCCAGCTCAGTCAATAGATGTTCAGTAAGCTGGGAGAAGAGGGTGGGGCTACAGCAGGGCACCAAGTGGCCAAGAGCCAAGATGGAGCGCTTCCTGACTGCCATTCTGGGGCTGGTTAACTGAAGGAAGGAACAGATTAATGCAAATGTGAAAAACTCATGTAACTTTTTATTACTTTTATTACTAATACGTCATGCCCACTTTTAAGACCTCCAATCTATCGATCCAATCTACTGAACCCCAAATCATGTAAATACAATTTAATTGAAGCCTATACTGTCAATAACCAATTATTAACTTTCTCTGGCAGGTTTTTGTGAATTATGCACCTAATTAATTAGATAATTGTCAATATGAATAGCCTAATAGTAGAGAGTAGCAACAATCAATTTCTTCATTTTTATTTTGGTCAGTCCAGACTAATGTGTCAATTCTTGTAAAAATTGGACCAAAAATTGGACCATATTCGCTGGAAAGAAAAAAATATTATTATGCCAGAAAATGTAGTCAAGAAATTGGAACCACAATTGTAGCCTTCATAGTAGGAACACAGCTTAGCCTATAGTGACTAATTATTAACTGCTAATACCTAAAAGATTGCATGTGCTACATGCACATTAGTCGTTGGTTAGTCTCTTACCTGAGGCAGCAGGCTGGCCAGCAAAGGGCTGTGAAAATTGACCAGAGCACCACTCAGCCTGCAGGAAAACCAAAAATTACCATAAACATCATTTATCACAAAATAGAATTAGACAACAATGTAACATATCAACACATGGAAGTACTATCCTTTAACAAACCAACCATTATTTGTCATTTTAGGAATTTAGCCACAAAAGTTAAAGATTTTTAACCCCCAAAACCCCAAATGGACTCCAGTAATCATGTGACTATGCTATTTACTTGAAAGCATATGACACAGACATTCTAGACAGCTATACAGCTTTACAATGTATTTCTCTTGAATCCAATCTTGAATTAGGTGACTTTATATATTGCTGCTGTGATAATGCAAAAACCTTTGTATACTTTTGTGTCATTTACATGTGTCTGCATTTCACAGTGATTCACCTGAGAGTAGGAAAAAGCTCATGAAGTATCCAAAACTAAGTTCCATGGCAATGTATTGACTAGATTTTGACATTTGTTGTGTATGAAAGGATACTTTAGCCTGAGATGGCGCAATATCCATAGGTATAACCAAAATTATTAGCCATTATAGCCATTAATGCCTAATGTCAGGGAAATCTGGAAGGACTGACATCACAATTCAGCATTCGGTAATGTTATTACCTTCCTAACATGTCTGACAGGATGTCCAGGGCCTCTAACTGAACTGACACATCTTCCTGTTTCATTGCACCAATCAGCTGAGACGTTATCTTCTTACACACACTGGTTGTGAGAGTCAAACCTGGCAACCCACATAAACGCAAAAGGAAAATCACAAAGCTGGCAACCCAAGGGCAGCTTAGTACAAAAAATAAAAACATAATATAAACAACAATATACTGTTCATACACATTTATTCTGCTATGTATTATAACCCAGACAATTACAAAATATGAAGTTAAACATCTTCTCAAGAGAGGAGCGACAGTTTGAGATCTGACCTGATGAAGATGGTGGCAGCTCTGCTATCACAGTTTTGAGTCCCATGCTCGAAATGTCTCTGAGCTGCTCCTTGTCTGACATCATATTGGAGCACAGTGTGTCCACCATCATCTCTACCTGGTGCTCCTTCACCTTGCTCACCAGAGGAGCCAGACTAAAAAACATGGTAGGCTATTAATTATCTCTACCAGTTAATCCTTGTCAGGACATTTTCAAGACACACTCAGCTGGTGTGTGTGTGTGTGTGTGTGTGCATGCGTTACCATTTCACAGCCAGGTTCTGCACCTCTCCATTTTTGTCCTCCAGCAGTTTGAGCAGCATGGTCACCACTTTCCTCTCACTGTCCTCATCCAGTTTAATACTGTCCTTCTGGAGTTCCAGCATCAGGTCATTTGTTGCCATGAACCTACACACAAACACACACACACAGAGAGAGGGGGGCGGTGGTTAAAGAAATAAAACAGAAAGCCAAACCCAAACTATTTAATTAAGAACTCATTAAAAGGACTGTTTTTATGTTTATACACACACACACACACACACACACACATACACACAGCAGGGTAAAATGAGAAATAATG
>OMOW01084388.1:0-14284 GCA_900312555.1 Lamprogrammus exutus
GGAGCCTGCTGTGGGCACAGTGTTTAAATGACAAAATAGTGTTAAGGGTTTTTGTTCTGGCTTCACTGACAGTCTGTTTTCTACTGGACGCTCATGCTCTCTTGACACAACTGGACAGATCATGAAGCTGTCAAAAACTTCTTTGTTCCTGTACAAATTAAACTTGACAGATTTTAAATGCTCAACTTAATTTTGCATCAGCGAAGGTTAGACGAAATAGTGACAAAGTTGACAAACCTCAAATCTAAAATCCATATATAGCTGAGAGCTTCACGGATGCCATAAGCTTCTATTTTCCCATCACAGATTGCTGGAGTTGGGGGGACAGTGACCGAGGAAAGAGGCAAAGGGTGGGGAAGAGAGGGAGGGAGAAAGTGTGTTTGTATTACACAAGGCCAATGGACTTTTGACATCAAACACTAACAGAAAGGATCCTGTACAAAAACATGTGATGTCCTAGAGAACATAAGTTCTCAGCGGAAACTCTGAATAATTAGGGGATCTGAGAAATGTGAATATTTGAGAACACAGAGAGAGCCTGATTTAGAACAGAGAAAGAAACAGTAAGAGAAGATACATATGGAAAGAGGAAGTTCAGTATGGTTTGGTAATTTCAGTAATGCAACTCTGCATCTTATCTGTGCTGCTCAGTCAACCACAATCAATACTCAAAGCAAACAAAAATGTCATTTTATTAAAAAAAAGAATGTGTTTTTTTGTTAAAAAAAGATCTTTAAAATATTACACACGTACAGAAATTTTGATGTAGAATAAATTGTAAACAGTGACATACATATTTATTGTAAAATAATATTGACCTTTCCTGTGCAGATCCTCCGCCTGGTGTGTTGGTTGTATCTCCAGGCAGTAAGCTGTTTCTGACCTGCAGTGGCAGTGTGAAGGTGGATGGAGTAAAGGTTACCATAACTGGAGACAGCTCAAACACCAGCAGCAGAGGGACGCCTTCAGATGGAACCAGAGCCGGTGTCAGAGGACCAGACAGCACTGTAAACCTCACTGGTGTTTTGGAGAAAAGAGACAACGGTGGTACGGATGGTACTGTAACTGAGCGATACCACACCTTCCCCACTGCTGTTAACACTGTGCCAGGGGAGGATGGAGAAGCTGGAAGCAGAAGTGAATATACCAGTCAAGTCAGATATACAGCTAGGGACAAAACTTCTCCCACCACTCAAGCATTCCTGGCAACCAGCTCGAGCAGAAAGCGAGAAGCCAATTGGCAAGAGATGGATGATGAGAGTGATTATGAAGATGAGGACGAGGGGGACGGGAGCAGGGTAACAAGGGGCCTGAGAATGAGGCCACAGTGGAAGTTTAATGGCAGGACGCTGAGGAAAGGAGAGGGAGAACTCCTGTTTGGGAGGAGCGGGTCTACGCTGTCTCTGCCCTCAGTAAGGCTGACCGACTCTGGAAAGTACACGTGCCAGCACAGAGGCAAAACCTTCTCGTTAAAAGTCATTGTGGCAGGTGAGTCAATAACACACAGACAAGTCGCCGTTTCCTGAGGAAAACGTGTGTGTGCTTGAGCAGGACTTGCTTTAAGCTTGTGTTGGCTGGGGTGTTGCTGAACTGGCTGGTATGATATTAGCCGTGGATTTAGATTCGTAGTACCGAATCATTTTTAGGTTGCGAGGGTGCTTGCTAGGATTTGGGTTATTTGGGGTAGGATATATAGCAAAAGTCATGGCACATTGTGTGTGTGTGTAGGGACAGAGTAATGAAATGTTTCAGTTATTTGGCTACTCATAATAACCTTTTGATTATGTATTACTGCAATATGAACGTGCCGTTATTTTACTTGACATATTCTGATGATTATCAAACTTAAGTACGTATATCACAAAAGACCCTGATGTTCTTAATTCTGTAAAAACATATTCTCGATTGCTGTGTACATATTTCTTGAATTAAATTTCTATTTTTACTTGTTAAATGTTACTTTATTACTCCTTTTATATCTCATTACATTTGATCTTTTTTTTTGCTTCTGTCATCCCTTATTTTAATACTTACTTTAATTTGACCTTAGTGGTGAATGTGACCATGAATGTGACATGAATCTGGTTATGTGTGTCCCTGCATTGTGCTCAGTGCATGCTGGGAAAGCACCAGTCTCCTGTGAGTGTGAATATGTGGGAGAGACAATTAATTTACTGACTGACAGACTGAATAATTAAATGAATATAAAAGAATGAATCACAGTATCTGTCCACGTCTTCTGTGTCTTAGTTCCTCCTGAGCGTCCCACTCTGTCCTGTTACAAAAGGTCACCCAGCAGTCAAATTCGCTGTGAATGGACTCTGCAGCAGCCAGTCACTGTACGTCCTCACTGTTATCTCTTCCTTAACAAAAGGTAAGGACAGAATGAAACACTTTATCTTTAACGCATTTGTATATGGTATATAAGCAGGTTATGCGATTATACACAATATCACATGCAGATATATTTTAAAGACCCGATCGATTACATTTCACTATATTTCTTTCAGGTATATTCACACACATAATTGAATCTTCTTATAGATAATTTGGCTCTTCTGCAAAAATAACAGAAAAGGTGGAGGTGAAGAACGCAAAAGTTTTGACGCGCTTAATGCTAAAAAAAAAATTTTAATCATATAAATACTGTGCACATCTGGGGTGGAATAATTTAATTTTGAATTAATTAATGTTTTACTTTAAGAGATTTGTACGTGGGTCACTGGTTGGGAATGTCATTAAAGACATTCTGAGCTCAGACTGTGAGTGCTGTGGTCTGAGGTGTCCCAGCTTGTTCTACAAAAATAAACAGCAACACACAGGGTCAGCTTAACAAAAACATTTTAGGCCACAGCCTAACAAAACAACACAGCACAGATAAATATTCAACCATTCACAAACAAATAACCACCTTTAATATATTGTATATCTGACTGTTGCACTTTTCAGACCTCTCTTTATTTTTAAATGAATTGCTTAAGGATGACATTGTGCTACTTTGTATAAGAGGCATTTACATATCATGACGCCTTTTGCGTGTGCTTACAATGAGGTCGAAATGTGTTTAGCATTTATTAATTATTTATACTTCAGAGGAGGGTTACAATTGTTTATAAATGTATGAATAAACAATTACAAGATTTACTTCCTTCAACAGCATTATGGAGTATGAAAACAGCATGCATTTACTGGCCGTGAATGATTGAGTGAATGGAAAGCTGGTCAATCTAGGATGACCCCCGTGTGTCAATTGGTAGATCAAGACATCGTCCATCATGTCATAATATGAGTTTGATGTCTCTCTTGCTGGTCTCTCAGTTAGCACGTGGACATATACATTAAAACTTTGATTATAATCTGATTAAGGCAATAAGTGGATTTTTTTAAACATCATGTAAGAACATAATCAGAATGAAACCCTCATAAATCGATGCTAGTGCATTCCAAATAAGACCTCGACCATGCACGGTACAGAAAACATAACATATTGAGTCTCTCTCTGTTTCTCCCATCCCTCAGTCCACAGTGGACGTTCTCTCGCTCGCAGTGCTCGTTCTCACCTCATCTGTCGCGCTGCTGGTGCACTCTGAAACACGATGAGGACGAGCAGAGAAAACTTCACAGAGCCTACCTGTGTGTCACGAGCTCCGCAGGGAACGCCACCAGCAGCCTGCTGCACTTCACACCCTTTAACATTTGTAAGTGAGTAGCAAATTCTTTTGTGAGCAGCTTCCAGGCAGCAGCAGGACCAAACTTTCACCCTCCCTCCTTGGATTGTATATGAAGTGAGCACCACTGTCCGAGTTCCAAAACAGCCTGCGTTATCTCCAAAATCACGGGAGTATAATAGAGGCTGACTCTGACATTTTGGAAAGATCTAGGGCTTTTTGTAAGTTTGGCTGTGGTGTTTGCTTCATATGAAGTCCAGGGATGACATCTGGTCCATCACAAAATCACAACCTGGAAACAAAAAAATCAAGAATTCTGCACTTACTATTGATGTCAGTATGATGTCACAGGAGGGACACATTAGAACAACAGAGTCTAGAGTCTCTTTGAGGCAAAGTAAATGCACAGGTCAAGGCGTGTGCTTCTAGGTGTAACTGTCATACTGTGATGGTGCTTTCACTTTGTTTCTCCCTCAGTGAAGCCAGACCCTCCAGCAGACGTGCGGGTCCAACAGGAGGAGGGTCAGGAGAGAAGGATAATCGTCAACTGGCGCTTTCCTGGCTCCTGGAAGCGTCAGGACGGCCATTATGAACTTATCTATGAGATCAACTACAGACCCATCAAGGCTCCAGTCCCTCATGGACAGGTGCATGCTGTAGATCAGTAGACGCGTGGTTGGGTGCCTGTGTTTGCAAGACTGTGTGTTTGCGCATGTGTGCACACAAGCACTGTGTGCATGTGTGTTTACTATTCACAGTTCAGTAGTTCAGTGCACTACTGGCTTCCCTGACAGTGAAACAATGCAACACGCTGCTGTTACGGTTGATGATTGAGTCCGTGTACTTTACTTCAGTATTTCTACTACACTATATTTCAGAGGGAAATTTTTGCCTTTTTTTCCTGATGGATATAGTTAGTACTAGTAGTAAATTCAACAAGAGATACAGAAAACTCTTGTCTAATAAAAGCCTTGGATCTCAATTTTGCCTTTGCTCAATGACAGACACCTCGCGAGTCTTACAAGAGAGAGAGGTTAAAGCATTTAGTCAACGTGTACATGAGCAGCTAATCCCAAAACTGTATGTCCACATGTGAAATGCCTTTTGTTGTCACCAATGTTGGGGTAATTATTTCAATAGTTGTGCTATTGCTATTTGAGCACATTAAAATGTATTTATTTCACTTTACTAAAGTAGAATCTTTAATGCAAGGTTAGCAGTATTTCACCATGTTAGGTAAAGGGTTTGAGTACTTGAGTTCTTGTTTCCATCTTGCTTTGAAGAAAATGTACATTGTGTCTTTATGTGTGTTTATATGCGTTTCCTTCATTTTCTTTCTGTGTGTGTCTACTTAGACAGGGCAAATCGAGGACCAGCAGTCCTACACCATTACTGATGCCCTGCCTGGTGTTGAGTACATAATACAGCTCAGAACTAAGGATGAATTTGATGGTCTATGGAGTAACTGGAGTGAACCCGTCTATGGTCACAGTTGGACAGGCAAATACACACTTTGAGCTTTCTGACCTCAGTAATATGTAATCCACAGTGCAGTCAAACAAAAGTAACCATGACAACCGTATGAGGAGGGGCTTGTATTTCCTTCCCTTATTTTTCAGCTTTGCCAAACAAGCTCAGAACATAAACACGAGCCCATACATTCTTTATTGGTGACGGCCACGTGTCCCTTTAATCTTCAAACAATAGTTAGGAAAATATTTTGATTCCGTTTTTAACCTGCATCCTGATGTGCTTGATATTGGTTCAAAATGAGATGACTTAAAAACGAAAGTGACACGGGCTCTCGCAGAGTCTTGCTGGCCAGAAAGTGAACTCTTTTGGGAAAAAGTATAATTCTGTATTTTAACCCAAGACTTACACAAGCCTCAGTGCAGTCTAGACACACACATTGTCTACTATAGAACTAGAAGTTGAATATTTATGAATTGCTGAAATTTGCAAAGTTTTAAAGTTAATTTGTCACATACACAATCATACAAGTATAAAGCGCAGTGAAGTGCGTGGTAGCCTCCTCCTTAGACTGAGCACAAAAGTATAAAGAATAAAGAATTGTAAGAGATAAAACAAAAAATCTACAAAAAAGACAATGATGTATAGTCAAATATTGTGATAGTAAGTATGTACAAGATAATACTGTTAATCACATTATGATCACTGTTACGGTGCGTTCACAGATGTGCAAAAATTCGAGTATAAGGTCACTCCCAGTCAGTGTGTTTGATAATCAGGTATTTTGTCTCTCTCATTCAGCTCAAGGGTCAACTGTGCTGCTGAATGATGATCCTGCTACCACAATGGTAAGAGTTTCAGTCATAAACTTTCTTTCTTTGTATATTTTGGCATTTTTCCTTCTCACACGTGTTGTGCATCTTTGCCCTTTCCTTACCTATCTCACACTGTCTTGCCTCTAATATTACTTCCATCTTCTCCCACGTGCAGTATCCATTCCATGACCGCGAAGGTTCTGCTTCAGGTGACAACAACTTGGATGGTGAGAAGTTCAACTGTTAATGTGCGTGTGTGTGTGCGCGTGTGTGTGTGTGTGTGTGTGAGACAGAGAGAGGGAGATGGGGGAACTCTTCAATGTTATCAGTGTTGAAAATCCCCTCTGCCCAACTGGGTTTTAACAGGAAGCTGTGTCAATATAATAGCTGAGGCTCAGCAACGAAAAAAGGCACAGGAAACATGGCTCAATGCACATATTACACACACACACACACACACACAAACGACTTCAGGTCCATGACTGTATCTCCCGTTTTCAACCATCTTTTTGCAGCAGCTCCTGTATCAGACAGTGTGGTGGAGGTGTGGCATCATGTCCTGTGGATCTCTGCTGCTTGTGTTCTCCTGTCAGTGTTTTCGGCTGCATACATATTCAGGTAAAGGGCCGACGTTTAAACTATTATATAATGGCAATTGAATGGCCATCATAAGCTCCAAATCTAAGCAATATATTATGTTTGCATTGGTATTAGATTAGATGAGAAAACTTAAATACTCTTCCAGTGCATTACATTACAAGACAATACTCATGAAACAAGACGTGAGATCACATTAAAACGCAGAAGTGTGGCACAAACTGTAATAAAAGAGATGACTTACACAAGCAAAGTTGCTACAGTTAGGTTAGAGTTGTTACAGTGAAGTTATTCCTGCTTGGGTGAGCTATAAAATTTGTAAATAAGGGAAGAATAAATGGTTGCATAAAAGTTGCCTTTTAACAGAAGATGACATACACTTCTAACATTATATTGCACATCTACATAATAATTAAACAGTCACAAGTCCAAATTTGAACTGAATGATCTAAACATTGAACTAATTAAACAGTCACAAGTCCAAATTTGAACTGAATGATCGAAACATTGAACTGTCTCTGGGATAAAGGAAAATTGGGGATAGGGTCGTCCTGTTCTTGTTTAGTGCAGGTGCTTGGTACCTGGATCCTGAAGGGGTGGCAGGGGTCTGACGGACTTTTTGTCGCCCTGTCCAGAGTTCTGACCTGTAAATTCTCTCATCAAGGCTGGCCGGTTCAGTGCCAATTCTTTTTTGTGACTCAGTCAACATCTTACTTCATTTGAGCCCTTGTCTTTCCCTCTCAGACACAAGGCGAGGTTTGCAACTCAACTCCAGACTCTGACTGGAGTCACCCCGTGCGGTGACTCCTCTCAACCTCCAGCCACTCCTTCAGCAGCTCCAGAGGCACAGGCCCTGGTGACCTTTGCCCCTCCACATTACAAGCAGCCTCTACCAAACGAAGTGGAAAATGAAGATGGTGAAAAGGAGGAAGAATCAACGGTACAAGAGAGGAGGGAAGCAGTGCATTTCAACAATTCAAGTTATTTCTTGGTTCAGAGAGAGCGCTGACAGGCAGAAAACAGCTGGTGGAAAAAAAGAGCCTGAATATTTGAACTTTGTACAGTCACAAGTATTCTTATTTTTCACTTTGGAGCCAGTTTCATGGATGGCAAATAGAAAGTGGACTTTGATGGACTCCTATGATTTGTTAGAACCAGTCTCAGGAAAAGCTTGTTGCTCTCAATCTCAAACTTCTAAAATACCTCTGTAAAGACTTTGTGTTGTTTGTTGTCTGAAGAACAGCCTTTAAGCTACTCTTTTCTGTGTCTGTGTCATTTTCGTGTTAAAGTTTGTTGATAAATTGCTGGCCTATACGCTGTGTAAATGTATGGCATGCTGCTTTAATTTCTTGTATTTTTATGAGGTATACTTTTGCCAAGACTAATCAAAGAGATTAATTTTCTCCTTCTCTCTCAGCAGTGTCTAGATATCCTTTATATGGTTTATAGCCTATATAAGGTTTGAGAAAACAAGAATGTTTAGTTACTGTCAGAAACTGTTATCCATCAGTAAAGGGTCCATATGATCCCCAGTGGAGCAAAGAAATATTGAATTCCCCTTCAACACATTTTAGAATAAGACAAAACCCAAAATAATAAATGAAAGAAAGAATGACAAATAATCATGTGCTCTTGAAAGAGGTTGTGGTGGAGTTATGCTGCCACCGTGTGGACACAGCCGTCATTGTTTATATTGTCTCCTTAGCAACAGTTGACACAATCTGGGTGATGTGTCCGTAGCAGCTGGCCACTGTGTGCCTCTGTGACTCAGTGCGTCGAGTCGTCAAGTCCGAAATTGCGAGTTCCTACCCTCGAAATCCGCAATTTCTGACTTCCTACTCAAAAAAGCTAATGAAAATGCCCCTCAACTCGGAAAGTCGGGCAAGGTTTTCCAACCCCGAGTTTAGCGGTGACGTCATTTCACCATGGCTACTCACGCTGTAAACAACGAGTGAAGTTCTGCTTCTCAACTTGTAAACTCACTTTCAGTAACATTTGTCATGACAGCTACTTTCACAGAGATACTCGCTGTCAGAATACGTAACAGTGACAGTATTGTTAGTTTTTTGAGTTGTTAAATCACACTAAACGTTGTATTTATCACTCAAATTGCAAGCAAAACAAACGCTTTCTCGGAGGCGTCCATGTTGTCTCCCACTGGTGTTTCTCCAACAGGCGATGGTCCAGCGTGACGCAATTCCGAGTCCAACCTCCCACTTCTGAGGTATTACGAATGAAATAAAATCTTAACTTTTTATAGGCTGTGAACCAACTTTTGGTGTTAAGTGTATATAATCTACACGCCTCACATTGTATTTCCGATTTATTGCGTACAAATGATGTCTGGAGAAAGCATGATGGATGTTAACATATTAAGCGCAGAGCAACAGGAGAAACTGCGACAGTTTAAGGTATTCTTTGTCGACACGATAACGTCACAAGCTTTAGCTTCTTTTTTCTCTCGGTGTTTGCTGACAAACATTTTTAATAAAATGCTTTAACTTCCAGGTCAAGACGAGACTCGACAACGAGGAGTATCTGAGATCGCATCCAGAAGTAGAACAACTGATGGGTGACTTTCTTAGGTTAGCTTGTTAGTTAGCTGTGTGCACCTGTTCTCCGCTAACCGCAAAGTTGAGGAGGTTAGCGTGCATTGCATTGCGTGTTGTGTGTGGTTTCCACCCGTGAACGTGCGCGAGTTAAAGTCACGAAACCAATAAACACGCCGTGTTCCGCTGTAACAGGTGTCTGGATTATCGGGTGACCAAGTTAACTGGTGACTGGTTAGTCTGTATGCGTTGGTGGTTATTTTCATGATAACTTTAATACAAACAAGCTGAATCATTTGGACTCGTTATACTGTGTCACTAACGAGGGTTCCAGGGTTTTAACGTTCACTTTTTCCACAATTCTAATGGTGGCAGCTTCAGATATTCGGATACATACTCAAAACTTTAATGACGAAGGAGACGCCTAAATGACATCTTGGTGTTTTCATTTCAACATTAAACATTTTTGCTTTTATGCAAACACGAGATTTGCCATGGACTACAAATTGACACAGCATGATACCAAATAAATGAACAAACAACCACAATAGCAGTCAATAAGAACACTCTCTTCATGGCCTTAATATTTTTTGACATACTTGAATCAGTATAACTCATTAGGTCATTTTGAAAACTAAAGATAAGGTTTTCTCTCACTACATCTGCACTTATAATGAACGTAATATTTAGCCAATAGTACCAAACAACCGGTGAAGCATTCAAGCTAAAGTTGCCAGGTAACATGGTCCCTTGTTATCATGTAACACCGGGGAGGAGACAGAGCAATGCAGACCATCAAGCTCTCTGATTGGGATGGGCAGGCTGAGACAAATAGCACACAGTCAGACTGTGTAGACAACTGGATAGTGTCCAGGTTTTTCTCTGGATTTCAGGAGACATCTGCATATCATAGACACTTTATATTTAATAGTAAATAACAGCTAATGATAAAACTTTGTAGGAAACCAATCAAAGACACAACGGTCTACTTAAGACTAAAGATTCATTTCATATAGCTCACAAAGTGCTTTCCCCCTCTTCAGTAAATTCAAATTCAGTAATGCAATATTGCAATATATTAAATAGAAATGAGCAACATCTCAAATCCAAAATAAAAACTAGAAGGCACTCGGGGAGTGCATACGTCCACTTATGACTCTGTCTCTACATGATATAATGTAACAGGTTATTGACCCGACCATCACCGCCTCCCCCAACTGACAAACCAACCAAACTTTTGATTATACCATGTCCAGCTCCAAAGTTAGTGACAAAATGTAACTTATTACAGCGCCACTATCAGGTCAATTGATGTTTCAGTATTTGCATAAATAGTGAGTGCTCATATCCACCAAGATTGATTACAGTAGACTAACTCATTCATGAGATAAAGCACTTTATGAAGAAGGAGCCATGTACCCTCAAAATTGGCAGCCAACTTTAGCAAAGTGGTAAAAAAAATATATAAATTACACAAATAGATAACTTTTGTCTGGCTTGATCCAGACATTGTACATATAAAATGTCCAACCTTCCCACCAAGTTTCAATGAAACGTCTGAATAACTGGAGAAAGACAAGCAGATAAACAGGCTTGCGTGCCATGTAAACATTGTTTATATATCCTAACCAAATTTTGTTCATGCAAAGTTTTTTCAAGGAGACATAATTTGCCTGAAGATAGGCAAATGTGTTTTGACAAAGGATTCCATAGTATTGAGCCCATGCTGCTCCTTGACTTTGGCTGGTGACCAAACGCTGTTTTATTTTTGTTTTTGTTTCCATTTTATATGAATGCAAATGTATTTGTGACCCGAGCTATTTTGAGAGTGATTACTACAGGGTTTTTTTTTTAAATCACAAAATATGCAACATATTTTATTATCTGTAACATATTCAATAAAGACTACCTGCTTTATATATTGCTGGAGCCGCCCTTAAAACAATAATTTGACTCACATGAACAAATGTGTTTCACTGCATAAAATCTTCTACTTAGTTTGTTAACTCAGCTGAATGAAACGATATCAGTCTTTTCACAGTGGCTACATTAACATGTCTTTTAAGTCAGTTACATTATAGGTTATGTGTTCCAGTGAGTTATCAGCTCCAATGCAGCACCTGTACAAAGATCTGAAATAACCTCAACAGACGTGGGAAACCTCAGACATATCCATGGTCATAATCTTTGAATGTGGATGATAGTTTCATATATAATGCAGTCTGACTTCCTGTCATTGTGTTACAGAGACGTGCTCCTGAAAAGGCCTGCTGACATCCACAAGTTCGCTGCAAGTGGGTTGCACACAAATACACACCCGTAAACACACTAACAAATGCTCAGACGCTTATTCGTGTCAACCATCTCTTTCAGGTCACTTCACTAACCCAGATCTTCATGTGATCACCGGCTCCAAAACACAGATCAACAGTAACATGGAGTAATACACACCCAGCCATCGTGATGCTGCAAGCTTCTCACGTGTGTGTTATCGAGACTGAAATAACTCCAACAAGCATCCTGTGACATGCACTCTCTAGGGTCATTGATGTCAACCATAAGATACTTAAGTGTTATATAGAAGATTGGATTGACAGATTTATGCTTCCACCACAATATTCTAAGTTATTGGAGCCATAAGATATAAACATTTTGGTAATGTGGCCTTGGTGAAGCAAGCAGAAAGCGGCTGAGTGGAGTGTGGCAGAGATAACCTCTTTATACCCCAGTTTGGTCTGTGATTGCTGTATCAGAGTAATAGTCTGTATGGTCTTGATTTGGATTGCGGCTCATCTAGTTCACCGTTGCGCTCTGCTCCACCTAAATGTGGACGATGGACTGGAATGGTTGCTGCACCGTGCGCACCAATCAATGATCCAGCCTTTACAGGAACACGGTGTCACTTTTGGATGAGGAATTGGCACATTCCTCTTACAAATGAAAAGCTCAATTTATAACTACTAAAACACACCCATCAACAGTTTACGACATTGACTCACTTCAAGTCAAAATATCTAAACATCTTCATTATTTTTGGAGTAGAAGAAGAAAAAATTGAGACTGAATTTTGAGAAAGAATTGTAGCCTTTTCCCATTAACTTCAGTCATTTTTGGTTGAGCGTTTGGTGTGTATGAGAGGAACTTTTGTAGTTAAACTGTGGTGATTGGCTCTCTGTATTTGAGAGCTTAAATGGTTTGCTGTTTGGTAACTAGCATTTTGCTTAGGCTTCCTCAGTCTATATTTTGTTATTAACCAAGCTCTTTGTAAGATTCTGGTATATGGATTTCACCCTGAGATGCTGCTCACCGGCTCTGTCTCAGTACTTGTGGACAGCTCAAGAGGTACTGAGACAGCCACGGTCAAATAACCTCACAGATTAAACAGATATAAGTCTTTTCTGACTCACTCCTTTATTTGGGATTGTTGTTCATCCTGGCAATGTTGTGTATCACGGTGTGTGTTTTTGTTTTCCATCACAAAGTTCCAAAAGTGTTTCCCGGTCAGTTTGAAGATGTAGCTATTGCTGTCAGAGTACTGTAATGGGAAGTACTCCGAGACAAACATGTTCTCTTATTTAGATTTTGAAAAGCATCAGGAAGTCCGTTTTTGCTCCTTTTTAGTGAACAGTTGTAAGTCAAATGTGATATATCAACTTATGAACTTAACCGAACCACGAGCATCATATATCCTGTTACCCGTTATGTCCTCTTTATGTTAACATGAGAACACAATAGATTATTCTTCTCTAACTGTCTCCCTCCATTTTAAAATGTCTATTTGTGTACACAGCAAAAGAAAGCATGCACGCAGGGTAACAATAACATGACTGTCATGTCTATAGCTGCACTTCAGGGCACAGGGGGCAGCACCTTGGCCAGATATTGTGCCAGTAACAGCAAATAGACACACAAGCGCACAAAGAGAGAGAGAGAGAAAGAGAGAGGGAGCTGCTTTATTACCACGAACCTGCTGTGATTCCTGCTGTAAACGTCCTGCCAGTATTTGATGGGAGAGAGCAGAAAGGGAAGGACACACAAATCGACCAGAGAAGACACGCAGAACATGTAAGTAATTATTAACCTGTACACATACATACACATCAATTATGCTGCCAGTCATATCAGTTTATTGTGTTATCAGTTTTGTTGTGTGTTTGTTGTTATTTTCAGCTATGTGCAGCATGTGTGAAACATTAACACCTTCACACATACAGATCCAGTGTATCTTTAATGTCTGAGTGAATCTTTCTCAATGAATGATGGTTATCTGCATCCACAGTAGACTCATGTCACTGCTTTGCATCATTGGATTGTAATGCTTTTTGTTTATATATTTTAAAAAGCATTAAAATGTCTATACAAGGATTCAGCATCGATTAAAAAGCTGATTGACGAAAGGATTCTGTATTCTAGCTTTCTTTTAATTCATTGGGCCTAGTCAAATGATGAGTCAAATTAGTATAGAGCAAACGAGGTAAATGAAGGCAAAACACAAACATACAAATATGACAGGGAACTCAATGTGAGGATCAAAATGGGAAATATTAAGCTGAGATTAGTTTTTTTCACAGCACATACGGACCATTACAGGACCTGTTTTTCTCAGTCTGTTATCCTTAGAGCCTCCCTGAGGATGATGAGCAAAGTTGGTATCTAGGCAGGTCTGAACAAACTCTCAGAGGTGGAACCATCTCTGTCTGTAGCTGTAGCTACTTAGATCTGGGCCATAACAACAAGAGATCTAATAACGCAACTGTAGCATTATTTTTCATTTTTGTCCCCTCACATACTAAAAAAATAATGTGAACAAATGGCAGCGCGGTGGTGTTTGTTAATCCACTTTGCAGTAATGTAATCACGTTTGCATCCTCAGCAGACAGGTTGGCTGTTTCATCATGGTTCCTAAGGGAGGAACGTTCTTCTTCCTACTGATTTTAGTCTGTGACTCCCTGGGTAAGCACTAACGCGACTAGGCCACATCCTCTTATTGCGCAGTTATGATACACTTGGTACAAATGGCAAATTATGATTATTGTATGTTACATCGGCAACACAAATTATTTTGCTTTCATTAAACTGGCTACATGGCATGGTCTGTATTAACCTGACTTCTTGTGCGCTTGGATGCATCTGTGAGTGTGTGTGCGTGTGTGTGTGTGGTTTCACACTGTGGCTGCGTATCCAG
>OMOW01084390.1:0-13850 GCA_900312555.1 Lamprogrammus exutus
TTACTACTGGAAAGCAACTTAATTAAAGAAGCTTGTGCCACAAATATCTCCAAGTTAACAAATGTTTAAAAAAATCACATTTTGTCACAAGAAAATGAGAAAAAAAGAGTCAGTATCTGTATCTAAGACTGAGTACGGCACATAGAATAAAGAAAATGACACAGGTAAAAAAAATATATATTATCAATAATTTCTAGCTACCACCACCCCCCACCAAACACACACACATACACACACACCACAAATCACTTTTCAGACTTGTTTCTAAATAGCTGTAGCTGATAAGAAAAAAATAAGACCAAATCATCTTCAAAACAGACTTTCTTCCAACAAGAATTCCTGTTTTTGCAGCAAAGACTGACGATTCTTACACTTAACTTTAGAGTGAAAACCGTACATACATACATACTGGCACTGATACAAATCTGCAAGTGTGGGGGAAACGTTTACAGACACAAAGACAAAGAAAGAGAGAGGAGGCTCCAGGAAGAGAGCAGTGGTGGGCTGTACAGTATGTTCTGTAGCACGGCCATAGATTTCACACTCTTTATTGTGTGTCTCTTTCTCTTCCTCTCCTCTGGGCGTCTCCTCAGTGGGGAATTCGATTCTCTAATAACTGGGGAATCAAAGTTGGACAGCACCACTGCTGAGAATCATAAAGGAAGCAGTGGAGTGGCTGGCCATTCATTCATCCAGGCCCATTACAACGTACACCAGATGGACACGGCACGTCACCGGGTGACATCTCAAGACAGCCGCGGCTGCCCGCCCGCCTGCCCGGCTGGCTCGGAGAAGATGAAAGTTACAAGAGGACGGGAGGCAGGTTGCGTCAAACAGAGACAGATCTGATCAACAACTGCACAGAGATGAAATCAAAGTGGTTGAAGCATGTGGCGTGAGGCATCTGGTATACTAGCAAACAGAAGCTAGCATAGCTGCCAATGCGTTTGGGGGGAGAGTCACCTTCCCCCTCTAAGCAGCCTGAAGCCAGTGGAAATGCTACGGGCTCGTTTTAATTCCACAAGGGGTGGACTGTTTTGCTGCACTGTGCAAAGGTTTAAAGGTTATTTAGGGGGGATCAAAAGAGGGAAACAAGCGAGAATTGTGACAAAGGTGCTGGATTCAAACCAGGAATTCCTGTTTACATGGGACAAAACTCTTCGACCTACTAAGATGCCCCCTGTAATGAGTTCTTAACAAGTCTAAACAGTAGCTAATGTGTTCAACGTAAATCATAGCAAAGGTGACTTTAAGCATTTGTCACTGCTGGAAATAGGCCAGTGCATCTGCTCAAATCCTGGGCCACTTCCTTTATCCAAGGAGGGAGCCAAGATCTGATAACCGATTTTTAAAATTATATTTTGGTTTGTTAGTTTTGCATCTGCAAATTTTTGCATTTTCATTTGCATCAACAGAGATAGAGGCTTCTTGCTTAAAAACACATTACAGTTCAAAGAATAGATACTAACAAATTCAAACAGAGTTGATGTAATGTGCTGTCTGACAACATTGTGTATGGTGTATCTGTGTACATCTGTACATGAAGTGTAAAGAACCTGTCAACCCCTACTGGCCCTGATTTTACATTTCATACTACTTCCTGCATTGAGAGCCGTGAGTGTCTGATCCTCTAATCTCAGAATGCCAGCTTTCACTCAATGTCATCTGCCAATGAGCTGCAACCAGGCGCCCATCCTGCCTCTGGCACCAGAACTGCACCCATCCAGCTTGTGTGCGCTAATACCCACCGTTGCTAGGCTACAACGAGAGGAATCAAATTTAGGTGGCTTCCACAGCTGCGCTGTACTGTTGTGCACCAAGGGACATACATGGCAGCGTTCCCAGTATGCACCTGGATGGAATGAAACAGGAAGAAGTGGAGTAGTCTAATGTGCTAGATGGTGGCTGTTTAAAGGAACAATGTCCTGTAATACGAGGAAATCACATTATGCACATTCAGATTTTGTTTAAGCAGCCACATACTGCTGACCAGGTAAGTGTGTGTTATGTGTTATACTGAAGGTCAGATGGGGGACTGCAGGAAAAGTGGATCTTACATGGAATCTGTCAGTTTCTCATCCTTCTGGCCCAAGTGCTTCCAAACATGTACCAATGGGTGCTACAGTGAGTGGTTTAATAAACAGAAACATACTGTATGTTTGTTCGAGAAAGTCGGACAAATTGTGAATAGAAAACCACTTTCAAACATTCAGATTTGTCTGTGAAGTATCCTTGCAGTTACTTTTGAGTTTTCATTTCCAGTCTCACCTTACATTTGCTGTGATTGTTTCCTTTTTTTTTGACAATATCAGTTAATCACATCACTGAACTGTCTTTGCTTAGATCAGTGAAACAACACAGTTTTGAACAATTGGCTGCCAACAGTCTCTCCAACATGCCAGCAACCGTAAAGGGCTTCTCCACAGCTGACTTCCTACATCTTAGTTTCAATGTAATCAGTGAGCCATTCTACTCAAACATTGTTTATTTCAAAGGGCTCAAGTGTAACAACATTTGAACAATCATAGCTCAAAAAAGTTGCGTGTTATAGCTATTAGTGCTCTGAAAAAATGGCAGGCTGACAAGCAAAGAAAATTCTTTGCCTGAACTTATCCTGGATAAAAGGTCAATTGAAACTCATATATTCTTTGATGTAATAAAATTGCATTTAAAACTGGAATAAATCTTAATAGTATTTCATATATCCTGAAACTTCCTTACATCTCAAAAACATTCATAACAGAGCATGTATGCAAAATTAATAAATCGCTGCCTCTAGACATTCATCTCAACTTAAGAAGTTCGGCAAAATTACACTTTTGTCCTCTTCTAAATCTACATGTGCCAACTCCAGTCTATAACCCAAACCTGATTCACACTGAACTACTTGTAAAAGTCAACATCACTCAAGTCACCCAAATGACTCGGACACAGAGTGAAAGTGACTCTAATCAGTGAGAGTGTATTCCACTTTTTTTTTTCCTTTGCCTTGGCATATCTGGACATGATTGGTAATCCTTTCACGTGTGACTTCAAAGCTGGGCTTAACCAGTGGGTGGAGAGCAATCATTTAACACAGGCTGTCAATGCACACTTATAAAAGCACTGGTACCCTTTCATTTGAAGAGAGGCCAAGATTCTGTACTTTGGGATCCACCCAGGTTGGACACATAAACATATTCCTCTGCTACATTACATTAACCTCACAGGTTTTAAGTAACTGAAACTAACTTATGTCTGCTACTTTTGCTTTGAACATTGCAAAACCAAGAAATCAATTTGAATCAAATTCAATTAGACTAATTTATTTTAGATGATTCAATTTCTCCTCTCTTACAAGGAAAGGTTTATCAAGCAACATATGGCCAAGATTAGATTCAATGTAGCTTAAGATATTGCTTCTAAATACATGTTAATACACCAAACATCACTAAAGCCTAATACACTTTATTATAACACATTTGATTGTCACATGATCCATTTTCGAGTCCTTCACACTGTATGTCAAGATTTTCACAAATATTTGTAGTCCGTCAACTCTTTAAAAAGTTTTGTTGCTTTTGTGAGGCTGAACAGACAAACATTGAATGAGGCTAGATTGTGTTTTGTGATAGATTGCTTTTATGCTACATTCAAGACAAATTATAAAGGGATTATCAGTTAACGTATTTGCAAATTATATTAACATTTCACTCCAAATTCCACATTTCGTTCCAAACAAAGGCACAAGCACGTTTGCTGCAGAGATGTGGTACATTACGAGCCTTTACATGCTGCTTATCTGAAGAATATTTTGAAGTACATCTTTTTTTTTTTAAATAGAAAAAATATAATCTTCCTTCCCAGCTCCTCCTCGCCTCTGTGAGCCTGAAACAGATGCTGGTGCCACCATGTTGCCAGCTCTCTCAATGGCAGAGGAGACGACTGAAGCTGCCAAAAACTTCAGTCTCTTTCAGTGGAGGATGTTCAAGTGCATCCTCTCAAGGAAACTAAGATGCATGTGAAATGACTGGAATGTCAATGTGGACGTACAGTACATATATGTGCTAACAATTCAAATACCTTTTGATATGACGTCATCATCAATTTAGGTCCTAATTTTAAAATCAACCACCGATGCAACTGTTTACCCTGTTCCTCTACTTTTCTTCATCACTTTAGTTCTTCAGATCTTTATTGTGAAACATTAAAGAGGTTATAGTCTGAATTCAGCATGGAATCATTTTAAAATTACTTATTAAATTAAATTAGTCTTTTTTTATGTTAAAATATTCTGGTCTCGGGAGTTCCAGCTCATTAAATCATATTTGTGACCGGAGAAATGATTGTGCATGAGTATGCTTTTTTTTTTACATTCAATAAATAATACCATACGTACAGACATTTTATTGCCTGAAGAGCGATTTGTATTTTTTTTTAAAGATCCAGGTGGCCAACAAGATGGCAGGAAATAGCAACTTTGCCATTACTGCCATTTTGTCCACACTATATTCTGCTTTAAAATGAGCTGGTAAGGTTTAAAGTGCTATTAGAAGACTAGAAGTGCACACATTAGAGTGCATATACAGTATCTGCCAAGGCTGAACAAGCCAAAGAAATATTTGTGTGGCTCTAATGAAAAAATAAAATATACTAGCCTCAACAGAAAGAAATTACTATAATAATCATTTTTCTTTAACTAATACATATATTTATGCAAAACCGCTTGCATGCTCTGAACCAGCCTCATCTCAGCTACACATTAGTGGTTGTTGCATGTTTCTAGCCCTATTTGTTACTGTACAGCAATTCCATTGACCAGGCACATATTTTAGTCTGCCAGGATTGCACCCACTGATATTCTATCATAGGATAAACATTTCTAATTTTTTCAGTGAGATTGGTGTATTACTTTAGAAGAAATTGACAAAAATATGATGTAGGTAAAAAACATAACCTCCAATGGTGGAGGTAAAAAAATGTACAACCTAAATTATCTGTCAATTCTTTGAAACAGAAGTTTTTTAACAACGATAACAGCTGGCAACTGTAGTATACATCAGCAAATCTGTCAGTTTAATGCACACAATTTTACACTAAATTAAAGGACGTTCCTTGTTGATTGTATATTGGTTTCGATTACAATGAAAACAGGACAGCAATCTTACTCCTGGTTCTGACCCACTGATCTACTAAGAGCACAGATTATATATTATTATTTCCTCATTATGTGCTATTAAAGAGGGCATATTGTCTACTGGCATGTCTTTCAGTACAATAAAAATATAAAAATAGATCTATGCTTGAAGAAGAAGGCTGAAACTGGGAAGTCATAAAATAAAACAAAAAAACAAATAAAAAGTAAATCAAACTGGACTGAATATTTCTGAAGGATGCAAGCAATTTAACATACAGCGAGTTCAGTTGGAAGGCTGATGAAATCAAACAGCCTTGGCCTGTGGGAACTGGCATATCTGAAGAGCTACAAGCTTCTCTTTCTCACACACACTGTTTCTCCTTGACACATGCACGCATAATATACCTCTGCTCTACCCACAGTCCACCCCTCCACCCACACACATACACATACACACACACAAAAACGCACATACCCCATATGAACACTCATCTTTAACAAGGGGAGCGCTGAAACCATGCGTGATTGTTTTAGAGAGGCTGCCCTTAAGGCACGTTATCTCTCAGTGTGGGACTGCTTCTCCCAGTCATACGTTCTCTCTTGTTGATTGTGCAGCATAGATCAGCAACAACAAAGGCATCATTAGTGGGGCTTTGGTCCCCACCAGGCCTGGGCTAATTATGAATGGGGGGCCCAGTAATAATTCAAGGACCCATCGGTGCAGCTTGAAAGTGAAGAGCGAACTTCACAGATTCAGTGGTGGCATACTCAGCCCATCTGCCTCCATTTCCCAGCCACCTGCCTGGAGATCTGACCCACGTCAGCCACAAGGATGGAGCACCATTACACATGAGAGAGAGGCAAAGGAAACATATGGGATTTACACTTGCTTTGATGAATGATTTGCAATGGTCCTTAAAAGCTTTCGACAATTACCTGGTTAGACCATCATGGCCTGCCTGGTAAACTGTCTTACAATTGTTAATTCTGCATTTACTCTAAGATAGAGTTGTATTAAAGTACAATTATATGCCCTCTCTCACAGGCTGTGGGCTGGGAAAAATGTATCCACTGTTAATGTCACTAGATGTGCACATAAATGTACACACACATGCACAATTAAAATTAAAATTAAAATCAAGTAAAATAATACAGATTGAAGAATCCAATCTGAGGTTCTGCATTTTCTTAATAAATATATAAATCTGTACTTGTTGAAAACATCAACTATTCCAATGAGAAATCTTCAAATAAAGATGTCATATCGTGTATTCAGTGGTTCACCAGTGGGCTCGATTACTGCTGTAATTGTGTGTTTCAGACAGATTTATGAAGATGTGATCATTGTGTTCACCAGCAGAGGGCAGTACCCTTTCTCTTAATCACATTTAAAGTGATTCCCTTTTGGCCAAAGCCAGCACAAACATTGCTACAATTCCAATCCCACTAAAGAGGGAATTTGAAAATAAACAAACGAGTCCAATGGGATGATCAGCATTCTTAAATTCACAGCATAAATTGTTTTCCCATGGAACTGACTCATAATTTCAACACGGGCCTCAGATTTATCGCTCTGCTTGATTCATTCAGTGACAAAAGCTATAAAGTGATAACAGCACCCAGATTTGACACTTTCATTTAAGACATTTAAGAAAGGATGGGCTTATACAACATGACAAGAGCCTCCAGAGCTATGAGGAGCCACAGCCAAATACTAACAGTAGTCATTTTACTGTCAGGTCAGATACTTTACAAAGTTCAACTCATTAGAAATCTGAGCCATATCAACAAACTGGAGCAGCAGCCGTAAAGTATTCATGAAATCATAAGGTGTAGCATAAATTGTGGTGTTTGGAATGCAAATTAAGGATATGGGTTTTCCTTCCAGATGCTGATGAATAACATGGTCAAGCATATGTTCAGTGATTCTGTAGCATGCTGATATAAGATCTGATAAAACACACAATGTTAGGGTTATCATCTATTGAAAGTTCCAAAATTAACAAGAGCAAAGTTGTTCGGTGATTATCAGTGTTGATAGTAATTTCATTTTAAAGAACTTGTTCACAGCTATGTAGACACACATGTTTAAGTATATTCTAAAACAATGTGTTTTGCATAACCAGTCTCTCCAAGTCAGTCATTAATATGCAAACTCTAATTTGGGCCTCCACATTGAAGTCCTTTCTGAATGGACCAGCTAATTTAAAAATAATCGAAAGTGGCACACGGCTTTTGTAGGCGATGACATCACCCTGTGGATTATTCACGCAGCTTGCATTGAAGGATTCCTAGCGATCGGCTCACAATCAGTTATAAGTGTTGCTGCCTTGGGCAATGAATCCTTTTGCTTTTGTGTGAATCCTTTTGCTTTTGTTTTGTGTGCATTCTTACACTGACCCACATGGTCCACACATATTGAGCTACAAACCAGTCTAATGAAATCTAAGATCTGAATGCACACTATTAGGATGTCATGTATTGTATAAAACTGGAAGCTATGCTCAGCCTTGAGAGAGCCAGTCATATTTGTGGCTTTTAATGCAGGGCTGTGGTGAGGATTTGTCTTCCCATTTCCAGAAGCAGTGAGGGACTGATTGTGGAAAAAAAAAGGGGGGAGCTGAACACTGAGTCACACAAAACACAGGCTGGTTTTGATCTGAATTCAATGGCCTGGAATAACTGGCCCCTGAAGAGCTCTTGTGTCAAATGGTATCTGTGACAGGGAACAGAGAAGGGGGATAAACATGCTGCATTTAACATGTGGACATAACACCTCCCCCTCGCACCATCTGGAAGAAAACAACCTCATCTTCTACCAGCAAAAAGATCTTGTTATGGTTGCATTTCAGAAATATCAACTAACCATGTATCCTGATGCAACAACTGCTGCTCACTCTGGATTGACCCTGTTTTTCCTGAACAAACTGTTACTACCAAGCTGTCAAAGCTACAACACAAGCATGAAAGTGTTGCGATTTAATGGGAAGACACATAAACGAGTCTATAGGCTGAATTCTTTCCCTTCCCCTTTGAATCGTCCTCTGCTTTGTAATGTAAGAGGGTGTTTGCAGGCAGGTCAAAAGGCCCTTACCACTCAAGGCCTCACCTACTTCCTAATGAATTCCCAGGGTCCATCAACCTGCAGGCACTCCCATACAAGCTAACCAATGATTACACCTTGAGGGGGCTGGATTGGAGGGTGGTGAGAGACAGAACATCCTCAAATACACACACAACCACAACCACAACCACCAACATCACCATCACCCCCCAGATTGGAGGCAGGTGCAGCAGCAAATCAAGCCTCATTAGCTGCACCTTCTGCTAGCGTATACCGTGGACAGATGGAAGCTCGCCCTCACATGTTACCTCACATCAGATGGCAGTTGGAGGAGGGTGGCTAGGGGGTAGCAGGGAGGTACACTCACCCCCTTCTGCCGGCATTACTTCCTTCTAGCTATGATGCCCCCTAAGTGCAGATCGAGCACCAGAATGCTCCTTAACCTTAAACCTGCTGGCAACTACCAGTTTCCAGAGAATATCTGACATCAGATCAGTTGTAACTTATTCCCTGTTAGGCCTGGCCCTGGTTATAGCTGTGCATTCTCGGCCAAAGGAGAAGTTGAGGACTTGCAGAGGCCCCTGTGGCTGTGTTTCTGTCGAATCCATGTAAAAAGAGCTGAGAGCGTGTATGTGCAGGCATATGATATGCTAAGACACACTATGGGGCCACCAGGTAAGTGACAGACTCCCAAATCCGGAGTATCACATCGCCCCCCCTTGTCCTTACAGCCCTGACACAAGATCCTGGGTGGCTAATTGAGGCAACGTTGCAACTCTTTGGTGCTGGGCCCAGAGTCAACACCCTCTTCAAGGTAACAGAGGTATTTATTCCCAGCCCACTAGGGGCGTGGGCAAAAGTGTCACAGTGCGATAAAACATGCTACACCTGCCTTATAATACAAAGAAATGTTTTGTTTTAGTAATATAATGTTTTCCTTTACTTGAATTAGTATGCCACTAGGAAAAAAGTCCAAGCAAGTAAGATTAAATAAGTATTACCAGGAAATTTGATGTATCAAATGTATCAAAAGTAAAACTACTAATTCTGAGAAACAAGATTTTTCACACGAGTATGAAAACCATTTCATTTTCAATATGGGAAAATTCAGAAGAGAAATAAGGAAACCTTGGAATTAAACAATAAAAATACCCAAGATTTTCATGCCCTCAATTACTTTAAGGATTCCACGTTTCTCTAACCAACTTCTCTACCTCTTAACTTAAGACAAATTCATTGTGCCATTGAGGTAAAACAAGGATTATTACCAGACAAATACATAGTTTATGATCTTATATCAAAATAAACTTACCTTAACCAGTCCTACTCTGCAAAGTAACTACACAGTCACTGCATCTTCCTCCCTTTGTCCTTCCATAGACGACAAGAAAGTTTCTGCTCAAGAAGTTGTAAGAAAAAAGCATCAACTACAGAAACCCGAAATCCAAGGAGAAAGAAGTCACACCACTTGACACAATGATTGATGAGTAATCTGAGGGAAGTGCAGTGCATTAACACCACAAGTAGCCTAACTTTTAAGTACTTCATCTAGATTATGGGGTCAGGCCGGAATTTAGTACTCAGATAAGTGGTGTTTTGGCAAGTCATTATATATAAGTAATCATAATCACACATTTAGATGTAGGTAGATGTAGATGTAATTTGGGTTTATGTTAGCAGGAGTAGGGAAAGTGAAATTCTTTAAAGGGTATTGGTGGTGTTGCAGTAAGAATGAGGGCAATGGTACAATGGGTACTTTGTGTAGAGGTGGTAGCTGGTGTAGGGAGGGGTCACTGTGGTGGGCATAGAGCTACAGCATCAATGGATTGAACTTAAGTAGATGGGCTTTGACCTTATTAACCTCACTGTAGCATTGATTCCATCCTGAGAATCACGTTAATCAATTGTATGTCAGAACATTTCAATCATGAACTGAATTGTGGAATGTGTCCTTGCAGATGAGGTTTATGATCAAACAATACATTTGAATATGAATAAATTCTGTCCAACATGAACAGATAGAATGAAAATAACCTATATTTAGCTGTATTTTTACAATGAAAATTGTCTGTATGAATGTTATCTCCGGTATGAAAGCAAGCGAAGCTGGATTACTGGCCTTATACCCCACTTCTATTCTATTGTAAAAAATGTTATCAATATATTTGGTAAGTATTATAAAACAAATGTATTATTTTCTATTTTTCTTTTTTTTTAATGATTTATCTTTATGGTTAACAATTACATTAGAATGGAATGGAATTTTAGGATGGAATTTTGGTACAAATCATTTTAAAATACTTTTGTAACGTGAGCCCTATTCTCAAGACAATGTTAAAATCTCTGAATACATTCAAGTTTGTGAAGTCAGGTCCTTGTGTAAATGAGCTGCTTACTTCTTGACATTTTAACAACATCAATTTCAATCAAGCTGCTGAGGAGCTACTTCTGTTTGGCTGAGAGCTAATGAAGAGAAACAGACACACATATGGGACTCTTTTTTTTGTTGTTGTTTTTGTCTCATCCTTCTTCCATCCACACCCAGATCCATATGCCATATGGGAAAGGGTGGATGAGAAGATCCGAGAACCTAATGCACGTTCAGTCTCGCTCCAGCTGCAGCTGAATCAAAAAGTGTCTCATGTCTTTCTCACTCCCATGGGCACATGAAAGTGAAGGTTATACTTTCAGGCCCTTTAATGCTCCTTTTTTGAAGGGTTTTGTTTTTTTAGTCCTGAGGAAATATTCACTATTAATCCGTTGCTTGTTGCCAGGTTTGTACTCACATGAACATATGTTTTATGCTGCCTCGCTACCTTACTTCTAAACCAAGGATTTCAAATTTGTCATTTTTGATATGAGACACTACCAGACAGCCTGATTCCAGTGTGCTGATGCTCCTTGTTGTAATGTTAAGCTGCTAACAGTTGCAGGGCTGATACAATTTAAAACCAAAATGCCTCAGTAAACTACTGGGGGAAGCCACTTTCTTATAAGCTTGAAACCCAGGGAAGTACTGCCTTGATCCTGAAGGCAAAAGCCTTAACAAGATTCAATTTTCACACCAAAGAAGGTGTGACGTCCAGTCCTGTGATTTCATGGAGCCATTTCTAGCTATTGTTATGCACACTTTATCAAACCCCGTCACTCTTATCCTTTAAAGCTACAGATACGGTTTAGCAGAACTCGTCACAGTTTCAAACTTCCGAGGAGAGAGTTCTTGCACAGTTACTGCGACGTGCTTCAGCCAAGAAGAAGTCTGGAAGCCATTAGCGGAGCGTATAGTGGGACTTCACCAGAAAGTACAGTAAATGTTAAGCAGGTGAGGGATTCGAAAGCAATAATGCTGTGAATTTTACTCATCAATCTTCCCCCAAAAAGCGAGAAAGGGATTTTGTAAGAGCTGCTACTTTATTTTCAAGGCAACTATTTGTTCCGACCAAAAAATGTTTTAAAATGTTTTATAATTATAATATTGTAGACCGGAACTTAATGTAGTGTACCTATACAGCAGTGAGACCTTATAACAGTGTATTTAGGGCAGCATATAGGATGCAGATGTTTATGAATGCACTGCTAAAGACACTTACATGGCACTGCCTTGCCTGCATTATATAAACTAAGTAGCCTCCCCCAAGATAAACAATTTTTCCTGCTAGTATTTTCACAGGTGGGAGTGCAATATTACAGTGCCAGACTCTATACATTGCACCATTCATCACATAATTAGATTTTCATGAAGTAGATTGCATCCTTATTGGTTGTCACTTCAACTCTGTGCTGTCAATGAGGAAAAGCCCCCCCCTGTGGTCTGCTCCATCAACCCATCTTTACTTTGCATACCTGCCAACACAGCTATAAAGAAATTAGCCTAATCATCAAGGTAATTAACATCAATAATTATTGACAGTGGTGCAGAAGGTGGAGCTTGATGGACAAAGGAGTTGAACATTTTCTTTACAGAGCGTTTTGAAGCTGATTTCCTGGAATGGAAATGGAATGGAGGTGTTGTTTCCGCCGTTGAAAAAAAAGTCCTCGAGTGCAACGTATAGGAGCGACTGCCATCATGACATCATATACTTGCTAATGTGGAATGCCAACCGGCAACAGCAGGTGAGCCCCCCTACACACACACACATGCACTCTTCACTACCCCCCATCACCTCCCTGTTTGCCAAGAGTGCACCTGCAGCTTATTATCCAAGCCTCTCGCTCTATAATGTAGCGCAGGTGCCAAAGTGCCACAGCACCAATGTAACACATACACACCAGTCAACAAACATAACAGGCTCCAAAATGGGCATGGTGCACATTTACAGATGTGCAATGATTAATTAATACTATGGTAAGTAAGTCCTAAACATTGTTCCCTCCCAGTGTTGGGAAACACAGGGGGCACATATGGGAAGTATTGGATTAAAGGGGCATATCACCTATTTAAAAAATGTTATTCCAGTGGCCTTGGAAAGCAAATAAATTAATTCGCCACTAGTCTCGTACATGATTTTCTCTCTACATAAAATACTAGAACTGCTTAACAACAGCAACCGTGACACATATTTGTTTATTTTAGGCCCAGATGATAAATTCAACTGGGATAACTTAACACAACATGGTGGAGCGTGTGTTTCTATTATACACAAGCCTGCACACTGTAAGGCTCCTACTAATAAAATGTAGCATAACAGCAGGGTTAATAACGAGTGTTTGACTCTGGACGGTTACTGCATGGTGTCATTAACCTTTACGTGGTTTAAAGGAAATGCAGTGTATCTCACTATCAGTACTGGAATTGTACCTCATGGTGTCTATGGAGTTGGGACTACCAGTGCCAAGTTCAGGTGTCATTTCAAGGTGTCAAGTTGTTGGACAGCTTCCTGCATCTCCCCTTGGCGATATGAAACAACAATAAATAACAGCATTGAATGTCTCAGTAAATAGTTGAGGAAAAAATCACAAAAAACACAGGCTAACCAGTCTCTAAATTTGTCTTAAATTAGCAAACAGCATTTCTATGCAAAAGAACTTTAAAAAAAAAACATGAGAACATTAAGTGGTGAATTTAAACAAAGTAACACGACGAAAACAAATATGACGTTGCGAAGAAACCTGCAGTAATATTGTCCAGAAGCTAATGCTAACGGCTAATAACACTGACCTGTCTGTGCGTTCTGGGGAGCCTGTAAAGACAAATGTGTGTATAGAGTTTTTCTCTTTATCCACATTATGAACAGGATGCAGTTCTTCTGTTTGCGCCAGGAGCTTTAAATTGTCGGAATATGCAGTTTTTGGTTCTAACCCCTGTTTCTGGTCTCTTGTTGTATTTCCATACTGCCACACGCACGTGCAGCTAAAGGTGCAATCCGTGGTGCGTTCGAGGTCAAAGGGAACGGTTGTAAAAACATAATTTAACTGGTTAAATATGACTAATCTCATGCCAGGTTGTCAACTGTGTCATCTATGCCCATTTATTGTTAGAATTTGGTATTTTTTAGGGGGGGGAGGTTTGATCTGATGTTCCATCTATGGTTTCTAGACAACAACCTTTGCAGCTGGTTGTATTTGATTTGATTTCTGATGCTTTTGATATAAGCTTGCTGAAATCAACAGCATCAGAAATCAAATCAAATACAACCAGCTGAAAAGGTTGTTGTCTAGAAACCAAAGATG
>OMOW01084399.1:7572-19263 GCA_900312555.1 Lamprogrammus exutus
CTTGTAGAGAGGCGACTTTCAGTTGGGAATCCAGCAATTCCTGGCGGATTTGCTGAGGGGAATGTAAAATTTGGACACTAATTCAATAACAGAGCTAGTAGCTTCAGTCTTAGAACTAATAGTGTTTCATCAGAATGTAGATCTTTCTAGGCTGTCTAGGTATTAGTGAAGAAACACAGTGATCCTGGCCCATTAAACTTTACAGAAGAGTTTGGGTAATATACAACTTTTTAATTAAACAATCCACGATTAAATAGACAGAACCATATTACAAACGAGGATTAGGTCCAAGTTGAAAAAATAAAAGCATTCTGACTTTTTTCTCAGAATTTTGTGTAAAAAGTACTAGCAGTTTATAACAGATTTTGTCCAAAGCATCAGAGACATTGGAGATTAACTCCCTGAGTCAGATCTCAGAGTGAGATCTGGGAATTCTGACTTTTTTCCTCAGAATTCTGACTTAAACCTTTAACCTCAGGGTTTTGAGAAAAAGAATGCTTAAAAAATTGGCCCTAATCCTCTTCTGTGCCATATTATGCAATGTTCTGATTTAAAGATTATATGCAATGATTAGCAAAATACATTCAATCTTTTAGGAACAAATCCATCCAGACTTGGGGATGACTGTACACTGTTGTCACCATTAACATGTAGACTGGAAGTTCTGACTGAATTTCAATGCCTCTTGATTTCAAAGAATAGTATTATGTGATTAAATGTGATGTTCTACTCTAAGCCCCGGAATAATACATACAAACATTAGATGTGATAAGATGATAGTTCTATACCGTAAGTGTTTTGTGATGCTCTTGTAGAGTGTCACTGTCCTGAATGGGATCAATGGGAACCACCTCATTCTTCCTGCGGTCAATGTTTTCCAACCACAGCAGCAGACCATGGCTCATCTCATGGAAATCCTATTGATCAGATGTGTGTGAGGAGAGAGTAGATATTTAACTTTTGGAATAGCAGCTCCATGAAACTTTTTACAAAACATTTAGATCAATTTGGTCAAAAAATTGTTGAGTTGTCACATTTACTGACACTGCCAATTTCAGGTGTATACAGTTTTTAGGTGGGACCTACTTGACATTGCATGAGGGCTTCCTGTAAAGAGGACCTCCACTCGTCCAGTGAGCTGCCCAGTTTGTCCCAGTGGTTGTTCATGTCTTTCAGTTTGGCTTGTAGCTGTCGGGAGTCCTCTGTGTCTGACTGCACAAACTCAGCACTGCAAAGGTTGATGGATAGCACGATAGCCTTGCGTTTGTCAAAAGCCTTCTGCAGCTCCTGTGGGCAAACAACATTTACATTTTTAGCTACTGAGTGGTCTCATCTGCAGTGGCTTCAAAAGAATGCAAGAGTTTTGACTACTACACCGATGTCACCTTAAGTTTTTTGATGCGCAGCTCAATCGTCTGAATGTCCGTGCTGAGATCCAGCCTCCGCTGCAGCTCCAGCTCCTCCCCTGTTTGTTCCAGCCATATCCACACATTGTTTAGGTCAGAGTTCAGCTGCTGCCACTGCTGCTGGTTCTGCTTTGTGCGTATCTCTTTGCTAAGGTCCTGAGCCTGCAGGAGTTCCCAGCGTTCGATCACTCCTAACATGCAGGATGTAAGAGAATGGGTGTCAATGACGATCAAGGCAATAGTTCCGTTTATTTCACTGGTTGTGAATACATGCATGCAGTGTAGGTGTAATTACCTGATGTTTGGGACTCTGAGCTGCTGGGATCTGCCAGTCCAGAGACTGCGTCCTCCTCCTCTTTAAGCTCAAAGCCCATCCTTTTCACAGTGTCGATACTGCCACGACACTCACCCAGCAGTCGCATCTACAGGATGCATGTACATTATGTTACAAGGATTATTTTGTATAACAAAATCACTATGAACCCATAATTAATATTAATACACGTATTTAATGATTGTAGAAATATTCTTCATCTAGGTGTGAGAGCAACACATACGTATCCCATGTATGAGCTGTCCAGTTCTGTGCTTGTGGGAGTTCGGCTGCGGCTGCTCTCAGTTTGCAGCAGGTGGAAACGGCTGGCATCTAGAGTGTGAATGTGTGAATCCATGGAGGCAGCCTCCCCTGCTGACACAACATCAACCGGTCATTACATGAAACATGATCATATGTTCAGCCTTATTGATTATAGGGGAGGACAGGATACACTCAACATCCCAAAAATAGGCTTCAAACAAATCTGCAAACCCTTCAGTATGAACTTTTAAGTTAATTATTATTTAGGCTCCTTGTGAGAATTAACACCATGCTTTTCTGAAACAAAAATGCATGTCAAAAAAATCCAGAGAGGTTAGGCACACAGCACACTGCAAGTCAAACAAAGGTAAGAAAGCCAGTTAGAAAGAAGGGTTAGGTTGAATTCCATTTTGCTTCTGCCAAATTACAAACTGGTGCAAAACTAGTGAATTGAAGAAATAAAACGGAATTGACCTATCCCCAGTGTTAGAAAGTGTTGCCATTGTTTACTGTGATTCAAAGTGTGTGTAAAAGAGGAAATCAACATAAATCAAAGTCCAAGCCGGTGAACAGACTATAAGTGTGATATCACTCAGCGTATGGCTGTTATTTCTGGCCCCAAACATTTGTGGCATGCTGGGGTCTGCTGTTGCCTACCAGTGGAGGACCTCAGTGTTTGTTCTGTTAGTTTAACATAGGCCTCAGGGCTCTCAGGAATCACTACATCTGGAAGAAACATTATACAGTACATACATTCAGCAGCAGACATTACAATGTGACTCCATTTACCTGCTGTTTCAGCTGTTTGATGCTCCACCACACAGGTGTAATTTACCACAAACCATACAGACAGTGCCAGTTATTATTCACAGAAATAAACATTTCACTGAGTGCCCATGATGGCCTACATTTTAGGGGGAATTCCAATATTCTATGTGACAACTTATAGTCATCTAGACTCTAAAACAAGACCAAATAAGCCATGCCTGGGACTCTATTTTATTTTGTCGGGGAAGACAACAGTTTGTTTGATTTGATGCTACATGTGTTTTTTCAATGGTGATATGGTACCATTTGTTGCCACTAATCTTGCAGACACATTTCTATAATTTAGTATCTTCAGGGAAATTCTGTTTACTTTCCTGCTCCCTAGAGAGGTCAGAGGTCAGGGTTAAATACTGAGTAACACCCTGGTGGTGGCTGGGATTCAATGTCTAGTACAATTCAGCCAGACTTGCTTGATGACACAGAGGTTTGAATCTTGTTAAAGGATGCTCTCCCTTCTCACTATAAAATTATGTGCCTTGTATATTCCCAAAAAGTTTTTGTAAGTGCTTTTTGACATATACATCATCATTCTAAATCACAGATGTTTCTTAAAAGTCAAATATATCACTAAGCAGAATACAGTGTGTTTGTATACTAACCTGACAAAGCAGACGTAGAGCGCTGCAGGAAGTCTCCCTCTTCACTCTGCTGGTCTCTCAGGGCCCTGCTGGCACTCTCCAGACCACGGCTCAGGTCGTAGTCGTGGTCCCACTCCAGAGGAATGGAGTCCACGCTAGCTGGGGTGTCCCTGCCCGAACGCTCGGTTCGGAGCTGGGCTGCCAGGGAGGCTGAGCGGCTGGAGGAAGGGAGAGGTGAGAGGAAACCATCCCCCAAACGCTCACTCCATGGCAGGCTGGACAAATCACCAGGCTCGTCCAGCTCCAGCTCACGGTCCGAGAACGACACTTCAGTATCATCATCTGCAAGCTGAAGAAATAGTTTTGTGAGAAATATACAGCCGAAGAAGTATATGCCGAGGAAAGATGACCTGCTGACTAGTATGTGGTGCTTGGAATCAAATCATAATAGTCTTTGTGGATCTACAGATTGAGAATTCATAGAATATTGAATTGAGCCTTACAGGAAGGCGGATGAGCTTTTTGTAGTAGCGTTCTACTCGGCCAAACACTTCCTGACAATAGCGTTGCAGCTCTTCCAGCTCCTCCTCGATGACAGCAGCATCCAGAGGCTCACTCTTCTCTATCAACAGTTCTCCCTGGTGGAAAATTTGCTCAATCTTGGCTGTGGTCAGGGAGATCTCCTGCTGGAATGACTGAAGGGAGACAAACAAGTCGATCATCATCAAGTTTCATCCTAAATAAAAACAAATTTCAGACCTCTCTAGCATGTTCATTTCTACTTTGATCATTCATTTCTAGGTTATCCACATCTTGAAGACACTTGATATTGGGCTATACAAATAAATTTGATTTGATTTGATTTCAAGAGATCACTTCAAGTTGGATTGATTTCATATGTTTTTTGATGTTGAAGATTCAAAAGCAAGGGATAAGTAAGCTATGGAAATACTTTTCAAACCAGGTTGGCTTGGATTCTCTACAAAGAAGAACTACACAAAATGTAAAAACAAAGGTTGCATACTTACCCTGAGTTGTTTAATTTTTGCCTGAATGTCACACTCAGAGAAGTGTTCTATATTGGTCAGCTGAAGATCCATCTCTGTCAGCCAAACCAAGATACCGTCTCTGGCCGTCTCAAAATCTTCTCTCTGACTAATAAAGTGCTGTGTAAAAACAGATTCCGCAGTTAGCGTCATTTAAATGCATTTCATATTACAAACAGGGAAGCAAGCAAAAACATACAGATGTTATTTTAGTTTTCGAGAACCTTCAAAAAATGTATGAATGCAAGTGAAATTCTATTTAAATAAACAAAAACAAAAAAATCATGATTGTAATAAATATTTTATTGTACCTTTAGCCTGCGGAGGATGGATGCCACCCTTTTCTGCAGGTTGTCCCATCGCTGGTTGGCGTCGTTGGCCATCTCCCTCAGGTGACAGGAAGCGTCAGTGCGGTTTTCTCTGGCCAGGCGGCGGTATTGCTTGTTGATTAACTCGAGCTGTGTCAAGCTTTCATGGACTTGCCTCTGGAAGGTCTAAGGAACCACATCCGAACACAGATATTTACAAACCTGTAAGAAATGTTTCTAAGAAACGATACCTTTACAGTATAGCACATGCTTATAGCACATGCTTTATCTCCCGGCATCTGGAATACAGCATTTCCTTCATATAGTAAGACCCAACAGTATCATCCGTTTAGATCAAGAGAAATTATTTGGCAGTTTGTCGTGGGAATAGCTTCATGATAGCTGTACCTCAAATTTCTTAAGTTCTTCCTTGGCTACAGTGTACAATACACCAGAGGAGTTTGGCAGAGCAGCAGTCTTCTCTGAGGTGACCAGCCACTCCTCAAATTGCACAAAGTCATCCAAGAACTTCTGCCATAAACGCCACGTTTCCTCAATCCTGACAGGAAAAATCAGTAAAAGGAAGTTTGGAAACTAATATATTCATACAGTAATAAGAACAACCCTTTCTTCATTCTTTCTAAGTTGCCATCTTCCGACTGTGTGACTGTGTGTCTTACTTGATTCTCCTCTCCATAGACAAGGCACAGATGCTCCTCCAGCGGCGATCAAGGCTACGAGTTGCCTGCTGAATGGAGTCACACTCTGTGTCGGTGGCGCAGGCGTCACAGTCATGCAGAAGCACTTCACATAGATTCAGGACGGATGCCACTCCTGTACTGTGCTTCTCTATGTCACGCTGAAGCTCCTGGCATGAAAGACAGACAGAATGTATGTGTTTGTGTGTATGTAATTATGGAGAGGAAAGAGGGAAGTAGCAAATACAAAAACAAATCCAGGAGAAGGGTCTGAAACTTTACAGCAGTGACCTCAGTGGCATAGAGATGCTGATTAATGAGTAGGCGATGGTACTGTGCCTCTTTTGCTGCCATTTGGGGAGACTTGTGAAATTGTTGATGCCATTTTAATGTTTTTTGCTATACATTTCATTGTTACAATACATGGTGTTTCAAAAATACAGTACAGGTACTGTATATAATATACAGAACACACATATTACTACACTAATGGCATGTGTCATGTTACCTGCTGCAGATCAAGCTTCCTTTGAATCTCCTGAAAGTCACAGGTGTCGTAGGTGATGGGTTTGGACAATTCAGTCTCTATGTGGGCCAACCAGGAGCGCAGGCTGCTCATGTTCTTATCCAGCTGCTGAACAGCCACCAGAGTCTCTCTCAGCTTCTTCACTCTATTAAATTAGGAATCTCTGTCAGTGCAATTCAGTGTAAGGCACACAGTTAAACAAATTATATTGATTGAAAATATCTTTATGTACAGGCGTAAACGAAGCTTGTTTTTGTGTCCAATTTAGCATACAGAAGCCAAAGGACTATCTCTTTTGAACTGCTCAGGTGTAAGTGTGGGTCTCCTCACCTTGCTCCAATGAGATCCAGGAGGTGCTGCCAGCGATCACTGACTTTGTTGAGTTTTTGTTCAATTTCAGAGGCTTTGCTGCGGTGGCTGGCTTTGGCTAAGCGCTCTCCCAGCTGGTGCAGCTGCAGCTTGTTTTCTTCAGCCACAGTGATTTCCTCCTGGTAGTCCTGACACACAATTCAATATAAACAGTGTGTAATTTTTACATGTATTAGGTGCATCAAAAATAATGTTAAAAACCGAGTATTAACACAGAGATAACCTGCTTAGAAATATTTTTTCTTTACAAAAAACCGCCTCTTTTAGTGCTAATTTTTGCAGTAGGAAGTAAAAACCACAAGGAAGTTAGACAACAGATTTCCAAAGTGTGATGATCTATTACAATATTCAAAAGGATGGATGAAAAATATTTCTGTTTACCTTGCGGAGCTTCTCAATCATCTCTTCAATGCTGATGTCTCCATTTTGAGAGACCTTGCTCTCCATGTTAGTGAGCCACTCGCAGAGCTCCTTGTACCTCTCGTTGAACAACGTCCACTCATTCAGCTTCTCACTCACCTGCTGCCTGCGCAGTGAAAGCTGCAGTGGCACAATGTGTACAGTATATGCTGGTCAAATACAAAGTGAATGCAGACAATCTGTACATACCAACTGTAAAACAGAATAAAGTGATGAGAAAAAGCATCAAAAGGAAGCAGTGACACTAAGATGTCAATGCATCTTGAATAATGCTGCACATCTACAGCAATTTCCTGTGTGTCTTGTATCTACGCTGAACAGGATGCAACCGTGAAAAAGTAACTGTGACCTGCTTTGCATTGAGGTTTCAGTTATCTGACTGACTTCCTGAATCAACTCTGCACATCTAACCAAATAATGCAGACAGTATATTTTCATTTTAAAATTTGCAATAAAAGTAAATTTTTTAATAATCTGCACTCCATATTCTTAGGTTACAGCTTTATACAACTGTACAACCAAATGTGACATTACATAACATAAGATGATAAAGTGAAAAATATATTCACTTGTACTTGTGATACTGTTCATATGAATATTTTGTCTTCTCATTTACACTTTGATAAGCTTTATTCAATGTCAATTACCTGACGCCAGCCAGACTTTCAAATATTTCAAGTCAGCAATTCTTTCAGTTCATGTTTTTGTTTGTCACCAGCACCCCCATTTGGTGTCTTAAGGAACTGTAGAGATAATACGAGTGTAGTGTACTGTACCTGGTGACAGAGTTCATCCCACTGTCGATGCAGTAGCTCAATGCGCTCCTGCAGTACAGACAGGTCCTCAGCACTGATGTAGCACGACAGAGACTCTTTTAGCACAGAGAGATGAGCGAGATCCCCAGTCCAGCCATCAAATGTGCTCTCCAGGTCCTGTTAATGGCAGTGAAAAACAGCATTAATAAATTTAATGTTGTAGAACATCCTGCATGTTTCAGTGTTTCATCATTCCAAAAATTTGTAATCTGAACAGCAAAGGCTAAATTCCACCTAGACGGACTACGTAATGGCCAGGAGGGCCTGTTTGAGGATCTCCGGCTGTACTCTGGTTCAGAGGGTCAAACATAATTAGTGATATTCTTCCAAAACCTAAACTGGACTTGAAATGCTGAGTGAAAAGAGTCTATCAACCTTCACTTTCAGATTCTTTTCAAGTTCTATTTTCTGGTAGATATTTGACAAATTTTCACTTCACAAAGATTAATTTATTAATTAGAAAGAAATAATTACTAATTACTTCTTTGGATCTTTGATAAGTCAATTTACAAAAACATGCCTGTTTAACCAGTAAACAAATTGTTAGCAACAACATGTTGACCTACAGGGAAAGAAGTGTAACAGATCCCTTCCAATGACAGAAAGCTAATAATTCCAAGACTATATAATGCTGCAGAAAAAAGGTAAAGAGATACTTTTTTTTAGCTCAAGTTCTCAAAGATGCTGCTGATTTCAATGATGAATTTCGGGGGGGAAAAACGGCAAGAGGCTGGAAATCACTCTTAAGACCTACCTTGCAGCGCATCTGCTCAGTTTGAAGATCCTCATGGTGATCAGGAAGCGGCTGAGAGATCTCCCGTTTGAAGGCTCGAAGCTTCTCTAGTGATCCACCAATACCTCTCTCACACCTCTCCCAGTCCTATGTATACCACAAAAAACTGCATCAGAACTGTACAACAAAATGTTAAACAGAAAAACAATGAATTGCACTTCAATCTTCCAATCTTGTACCAACAAGATGCTGGTGAAAAATACTTTCAAGCAATTCTTCAAGAACCCCTGACGTTCCCTTATTTCTAGAGGCCGTCATACCTTTAACAAGTTGGCAAGCTCTCTTTTCTGTTCATCTAGGCAGAAGCTGGCATGCTTCCAACGCTCCTGGATATCAGTAAGCTCTCCCTGCAGGACCACCTCTGCCCGGCTATCTGCCGACAGGAGCAGTTGTCTGCCTGCTTCCACTGTCAGGATGTAGCTGCCCTGCTGACGTTGTAGCACCTTTTCCTTCAGCTGCATCAGAAAAGCATAGGCAGATACAGAAATGCTTATCAAGCTTGCTGCTCATCATCCAGACAGATCCTGTTCAAAGACGCAAATAATTCATACAGTTAGCCTTATTTTGAGGAATAAGATGGGCCTTGTTTACAGCATCAGGAAAAATAAAATGTGTCACATGTGGAAGTGCTCAAGCCCCCTTTGCAACCAATCTGTTCAAGTCCCTTCTATATAATACATTGCTTTAAGATAATCCTTTATTTGTCCCACAAATTTGCCATGTTACAGCAGCAAAAGTGGATAGCCAACTAGAAGAAGCATCACTAAAAACTAAAAACAATAAATAAGTCATAATAATTAAGCAGCAATATAATAGCAATATAAACAGTATAAACAAGGCGAGAAATATACAACAAATATGCCTGAGTGATAAGAGACCGTTCTAATAAGGATATTTTTTTTAAAATAAAAAAAAAAATAAAAAAATTCTACTTTATACTTTGCGGTTTATAGATATTGCACACTTGATTGCAGGTGATATTGCACATGAATTTCCAAGTGACTTTAGTCTGTTCTTATTAATAAACATTCTGATCTCAAAGGATTCTCCTAAGGCTCAATTACAAAATACTTCTTCATCATTTTGATAAATGATCTTGATCCACTGGGACTTAAATGATTCATTAATGTGCCTTTTTAAGAGCCATGCAGACTCAATACCCGTGTTTTGTTTGCTTTCTGTCCTGCACCTGCTAGAGAAATCTGAGACGTGTACTTTGTCTCTGTAAGTTTGTACATTATGTACCTGGACAGCATCCAGCATGGAGCGGGCTTGTTGCAGAGGTATTGTTGTCCCAGCCTGAAGAGGTTCTACAGGGTGGGAAACCTCCACAAGCCATTTGCGCAGTTTCTCCACCATTTCTCTGTAGCGCTGCCACTGGCGGATCAGACCATCAATGATGCCCCGCCTCTGCTGGGCACGGCGGACCACACCCTGCCACTGGTTACTTAGCAGGGCCAGCTTCAGGTTGAACTCATCTCTACAGCAGGTGGTAGACATGTTGAGATTTGTAAGATACAGCAACAATGAATTTTGTATAACTTTATTTTATTAATATTTATTAGAAATACAGGAAATGTGTATTCACTTTACCTGTCATCTACCTGACCCTGCTCTAACATTCTCTGTCCATCACTGATGATAGAGTGGAGGATCTGCTGGCGACTGAACATCTCAGCTTGGAATAACTGTAGGACAACAAATTCAGGCTCATTGGTACAGTGAAGGGAGGGACCATATCAATTTGTCTCCAACATGACAGCACAATAATTAGTTAATCAATGATTAATTACTTGAAGACTTTGTACACTTGCAGTTGTATTTTTGAGATTTGATTTGATATGAAGTTAAATGTATGAGGTCATATTATGTGTGCCTGTGATCATGAACAGGACAAGCTGTATAGAAAAGGATGGATTGATATTACTATGTCGCAATGTCTGAAATGATGAGTTTGAAGAAGGCTGTTTCAGGGTTGTTTGCATAAAAAGGACTCTAACCTCATGCGCTTTCTGCTGCTCCATCAAACTCTGGTAGTTTCCAGAGATATCCACTGCCAGATTCTCTTCCGTCTGCACAAGGAACTCCATCCATGTTTCACACTTCTCCAGGAAGGTCTGCTGCTGCAGAAGGCAGGACTGAAGTTTGCTGCAAAGAACCCAAGAGGAACTACTGTGATATCCACCATTTTGAGTAGTGACAATTTTCTGTTACAAAATGATGCCATCAAAGTAAAAGTAATTTTGTTGCTCCATACCTGAATCTCTCTGTAGTTTGTCCTGAGACAGTGGACCAGCTCCTGTTGAGGTTCTGCATGCGCTTTATCTCTGAGTCATTAAGAGGGAGCCGGTAACCAAGCTCATTGAGACGTTCCAGTTCAGGGGCCATACTGCTGAATTTCAGCATGTGTTTCTGTAGAGGGACAAAGGGAAAATGTGGTATTTAAATAATATAACTTTCCCCCATTTTTGATCAATCTGTATTTTGGTTCTTTCAAGTGACACAAACATTACCTTGAGATCCTGCATGCGATCTTGGATGATCGTGAGATCAGTGGACCCATTAGGATCCTGTATCTTCAGGGCGTCCTCAGCTTCAACTATCCAGGACCCCAAACAATCCAGCTGGTCATTGAAGGTTTCATAGTCTTGAACTCCAGTCTGGTGAAGAAGAAAAACCAAACAGTGAAAAATTCAACATCTACAACCAAATTCATGATTCAGAAACCACAACCATGACACCTGCTAATAAATCATTGAGTTTCAGATTTTTTTATTGCAACGTGCTATGTAATGAAATTGGACTGACTGGACAACTTGACATATCGGTAATTGTCACAAATCTCTGTTCCTTCACCTGTAGCGAGGTGAGCTGTCTGGTAAGGGCCTGCTCCATTGCAGCCAGGCGTTGGGTGAGCGATAGATGATCTGACTGGATGGCCGACGCAGCAGATGTGTCCACCTGCTGCTTCAGCTGATCCCCCAGTTCTTGGAGAACCTGCAGGGAGGCTTGCACTGGTGCCTGGGACCGTAGCACATCCTGAGGCGAGACACCCATGGAACTTAAATTAACTTATTAACTTATGACAAAGGCAAAACATAAGAAAAATTCGATGTATCAATCTGGAGACAGGCCATTTCAGCTGAGGACATTTTTGACCTCATAGAACCGTTGCTTGGTAAAATTACACAAAACAAATAGTTTCAGTAGGTCTTTAGAGCAATTGTGAAATAAAATGTTGCCACTATGTTGCAAAAACAAATAAATAAAAAAATGGGTTTAATATAATGCAGATCGGAAGAGCGTCGTGTAGGGAAAGAGTGTAGA
>OMOW01084399.1:19283-40899 GCA_900312555.1 Lamprogrammus exutus
CTGTGACTGGAGTTCAGACGTGTGCTCTTCCGATCTGGAAAAATTACACAAAACAAATAGTTTCAGTAGGTCTTTAGAGCAATTGTGAAATAAAATGTTGCCACTATGTTGCAAAAACAAATAAATAAAAAAATGGGTTTAATAAAATGGGTATAGTATCTTATCATGTAAAACCTAGAACATTTATCTCAATACTTAGCACTCAAAGTGAACACCTCACTCACACTGCATTCTTGGATCCAGTCCGAAACTTCCTCATCAGCAATGTCCTTGCTGCAGGCAGTTTTGAGGAGCTGGTCTGCCTTTTTCTCCTGCAGCTGAATGCTGCTGTAGCTTTGTTCATACAGCTCCTTGTAGCGTTGCCACAGCTGCAGCAGAGCTTTGCTGCATCTCAGACGCTCTGCAATCTCCTCCAGCAAGCTACTCCATCTGAGCGCAAATATGAAATGGACAGGAAAAACAATTTAAAACTTCATGTAAAGCCGTCACCATATGACCAGTAATGTTAGAACAGATGTTTTGCCATTGAAAGCTGAGGGAAAAACCACTAGCTGTGACATCATATCGTGGAATGTGGCCAGAGGTGTCACATATTTGAAAATGTCAACCCAGAGAGAGCAATTTTTATGTGACCTTTATGAAATATTATTTGGACTGATTTTCTATCATTTCAAGTACAGGATAAAAAGAAGAGAGAGGCATTTTGTTACCTTGCATTGACGTCTTTAAGGGCATTATTGAGGGAGTCTGACACTGATGGGTGGCACTCCTTTAACAGTTGGTGGGTCACAGCACCAAACTTTCTCAGACTGCTCTCCTGTTTCTCCAGCTCCTCTTGTAAATCCTTCACAACAGACAAAGAGACAATGGGGAGCTTAATTCACCAACAATCAGGAATGATAACTACATAAATAAAGAAACACAAACTGTTTCTATATTGGGGTACAATGTAAAAAACACATTCTTCTGCAAACAGTACTAGATTTATCTTGGTAACAGTGTTGCAAAAAAAAGCTCAGAGCAAACACAATGCTGTGACAATAAATCAAACATACCTGCAGACTCTGCACCTGCAGCTGGACAGCCTCCAGAGAGCCTGTGAGGAGGCGGAAACGAGATACAGAGTACCTTCCCTCCATTAGGTAGCCATTGATCTCTTCAGAGGCCTGCTTGTATCGACTCCACTGATCAAGCACTGAGCTCAGGCTAATCTTCAGTTGCCCTATCTGTGGAAACAAAGAGGTATAAAACACATAAATTGACCTGCAAACTGTCCAGACAAGATGAGAATAACAGTGAAGACCAAAGTAGAGCACAACCGGACAGAAAAGAATAAAATTGTCTAACGTCCAAAGCAAGTACAACAATAAATACACAGAGTGAGAACAAGGGAGCCTACCAAGTGGTCCAGGTTAGCCCAGGTGTGATTGACACCCTGAAGTGTCTCCATGACAATAGCACAGGCCTCATCGGTCTTATTCTGGACAAGGGCACAACCCTGTTCCTCCACCCTCTCTAAATCTCTCTCCTTTTCCTTCACCATCTCATCCATTTCCTAAAAAAGTTAATTCAAAGTTTTCATACAATAAAAACAACGAGGATGCAAAAGGTAGAATAATAACAACATGTAAGGGAATAATAACTTTGATATATCAGCATTGACACAGTGAGAGGAGCCTACCTGGCAGTCCCTCAGAGCATTTTGCACAGATGTCAAATCCTCTATCCTGTGTTTCCTCTTTAGCTTCTCCTCTTGAGTTGCCATCCAGGACTTGAGTGCTTGAACACTGCTCTCATACTCCAACCACATTTCCAGCAGGTTCTCCAAGAACTGGATCTGGAAGTGTGAAAGTTAAAGTAAACTGTTTAGATTCTGATTTTGTGCTGCTAAATGTTGATGGTGGCCCTACTTTATGTAATAGATTTCATTATTAGTTACAGTGGCTTTGACCTCACCCTCTCATTAATGCGGCCTTGTAGTATCTGCCACCGCCGGTTCATTGCTCCAAGGCGCTCAGCAAAATCTGTCTTATCGCTGCGCTTGCTGTCCACATCCTGACCACTGATCTGCAGCACTGACTGGTTGACAAAGTCAACAGTCAGCTGCTTACAGCTTAAATCTACTCTGAAGCCCTGGAAAGAAGAAGCAATTACAATGTCACATCTATATAATTAGAGCTCACATTGACATTATAATTAGGTTAGTAATGCTAATTAACCTAAATGAAACACAAACAACAAACTTAAACATACACATAACTTTTAAGATGTTTTGAACATTCTTTGCTAATTGTAACTTGATAACCAATGTGACTGGTTCACTTCTGTGATTCATAAAACAGACCTTTCACAGCCTTTTATCAGAAAAGTTTATCAGTTGTTTACATAAACAGAGTAACTGAAAAGTTCTCTACCTTGTACTTTTGCAAGTAGTCCTGAATCACATTTGAGCCAACTGCACTCTTGAGATTCTCCTCGTCTTCATCAGTGATGTTCTCCATCAATGACATCCAATTAAATAGCTCAGAGATGGCATGACGGGAGGCCAACTTCTCCATTTGTATCTAACCAAAAAGTAAGCACATTTGACAAGAACATTTAACAACCAAGAAGAAACGGCAAACATGCCACTGGTTATACGATAATCATTAAAAACTTCAGACTGAAGTGGCACAAACAAGCAATCCTATTTGCCTTAAAGCACATAAACCTGTTTCGTCTGGCTTCATGTGACAATACCTGATGCAGCTTCTCCTGGACCACTGGGATGCGTGTGAGCAGCTCAGTCCACTGTGTGTCAATTCGCGCCAAATCAGACCGCAGCACTGCCGTGTCCACTTTCTTCAGCCTCAGCAACTGGTTGCCCTCGTTTACTACAGAGCTCTTAAGGCTGGACTTGCTCTCAACTTCTTTGGAAAACTCCTGAGACAAATAATGACATAAAGCATCAGCTGGTATATGATCAAAAGGAAAGTTTATGATGATACTACATTAACAACCAGTACAGTATTATTATACTAGCGTAGTATAATTCCAGCTACTACATCTATGAATTTTTGCTGCTATTGGCACCTGAATGTGACAGTATACATTTGTAGTGTCCCTAGTGCTGGAAAAGAGCATGACTCTCTGGATCAATATAGGGGAAAAACCATAAGTCGTCTTTGGCCTTACAAGGAATGCAGCAAGATGATCTCTGACAGATTCCAGCTCCTGGGGCACTAACACTGCCTGGGTGTTCCAGAACTCCAGACGCTCCACAGCAGATTGAAGCCATTCGGTAAGATCTGTAGCCTCCCTCTGATACCTTGAAGAAAACCACAAAAATTGTCAAGTCACCACGCAGGTATCATAGGGTGCCTGTGCTCAAAACTCATTTACTATTATTAACCCTTGTCAAAAAAATAGCAAAATACAAAAAGTTGTATTAGAAAACAGTTCTGATTCGGTGTGTCTGACCTGGTCCAGTGTTTGAGGATGGACTCCAGGCGTTGTAGCTCCTTGTTGACCTTGGTGGTGTTGTTGAGCCAGTGCTCCCCCAGCAATGTCAGCTGATTCTCCAAAGCAGGACAGCACACTGATAGCAACAGTTGCTTACCCTCATCTTGTACCTGGTAAAGCTTGTGCTGGTGCTCTGTCAATCTCCCCTTCAGACCCTGTACAGAAAATGGAGTGAACAGAAAACTGCGGTTTAGAGGAATCAACAGGAGGAGCTCCAGCTGAGGAAGTCTGGGCAATGGTCTGGGAAATTTGAGGTGGTTTAAGCCTCTTGAATCCCATTTGGACCTCGTTGGGCTCAGATTATACCACTACAGAATTGCAATCGTCATCTGTGATTCAAACTTGACTTACTGCATCATATCTGATCAACATCCCCTAGAAGTTAGGATTATGCTGTTAGAGTTCAAATGTGAATTGCTGAACCTGTACCTGATACAATGAGATCCTGTCAATGAGCTTTTCCTCTGTCTCCTCCACGAGGCCAACAGTGGGGAAACTTCCTTCTACTGCCTCCAGTTGTCGGTTCAGACTCTGGTAATCCTGCACCAAGTGGCACCATGTCTGACAAACAAGAATACACAGAATGTGGAATGTTGTGATGCGTCAACCTTGGCTTATCAAGAACTTGCTTTCACTCCCAAAGTCAACTGGCGGGGCTTTTAATATAAGGGAATAAATCTAAACAACAAATAAATAAACACTTTTTGTAAAGGTTTGCAACACTTTTTTACTTCTTAAAAATGCAGTACGGCAGATATCTGTTGCCAAGCCTTGATATATATCTTCATCTGTAATCTTGATCTTGGTCTTGACACTTTTAACACACTTAAGACCATTATCATTTTTATGCAAGAAATGCATGCCATGGTTCACATTTTCTCTCTCACCTCGAAGATACACTCCAGCTCCACACCTTTACTGTGTGCCTCTTTGAGGACACTCTGAGCCTGTGCCAGTATCTCCTCCAGGTCTTGGCTCTCTTTAGGAAGGACCTGACCACTGATTTTCCTGAAGAATGTCTCTGTTAGAATCATATGGGACTCCAGACCCTGGAAAAACTCCTAAAAAAATACAATGAGATACAAACATACACACAAACAACCATATGAAAATCTACTTCTTTAAATATTTAAGAATACAGTTTTGTATTGATATTTCTGTTGTATCAATCTTATTTGCTCATTTCTCTCCATCTCCATTTCTCCCCATCATTACAAGGGATTGGATACATTTTTCACATTGCTGAAAATACTAATTCGCTAAACAAAACCTTATGTTTGTCCAGGTGATTCTGGATTTCCTCCACAGAGCTGGCAACAATCCTATGATCCGCTGCCACCTTGTCCTTAGCTGTGTCCACCAGATCAGTCAGGTCCTGCAGTGCGCGCTCGTACTGATCCTTCAGGGCCATGTTGTGGTTCAATCCACTACGCCGGGAACCCACTGTCATCACCAGCTCCTCATAAGAATCCTGAAAATACACGTTTTGTTTTTGTTTTGCTAAAATGCTTCTGTAATTGTCACGCTTTATACAGTTTAAGGTGTAATGGGATTTTCCAAAAAGTTGTCCAGGCTCATCTTTCAATACATGAGCAACTTTCATTGAGAGCTGTCAGTCTTGTTCAGTACCTGTAGTTTTAGGAGTTTGTTTGTTGATATTTGATCTACTTGTAGTGCTGCTCCTCTGTTTTTAACTTCTGTGATCCTCTGTTCGAAGTCTTTCAGACTGTCTTCTGCACTGGCAATAACCTGAGAGATGGCAATATGATGGGAATAATTTTTCTTTTGCTTTCTGTAAGTCACGATAGAAGAGTATGGGTATTGATAGTAGTAGTGGTGTGCCTGTGAGTGTGTCTATGTCTGTATCAAACCATGTATTACCTCCAGCTGTTTTGCTGCTGGTCTATCCATAGCCCCAGCTAATTTCTGTAGGATCTGGCACTTGGTTTCAATTAAGGCAGTTTGGAGAAGGTGCAACTCTGTCTGTAAACATAACACAGGCAGATTGTATAATTAGCAGTTTGGTTTCATAATGGCCATTCATCCAGACAATAAAACAAAATGAGAGAGAAAGGTCCATGAAATGCAAAAAAATATACAGTATTAAGTGAACCTGGTATGCTGTGAGTTCATGTGTCCTTGTCCTCATTTGGTCACAACGCTGTCCAAGAGCACAACTCAGGGCTCCTATTCTCTCTTTCAGGCATTCAAGGTTGTCCTCAAGCAGTGCCCGGTCCTCATGCTTCAGCCCTGAAAATCCTGCTAGCAGAGCCTTGCTGAGCTTCACCTCCTCCATCACAAGCCTCACATCATTCTCCAAGGTCTGCAGAGACGAGAGGACTTAGATTAACCAGAGTAACTCCGTAAAGAGATGCAGGATAAGAAAACAGTCAGCCAACTCGTACCTCTTGTTTTTGTAGCTGTTTTTCTGCCTTTTCAGCCATCAGCACTGAGCCAGAGAAGACGCTGTTCTCTACACCATCCAGCCAGGAGGTGGTGGATAACACAGCTGTGTAGAGGTGCTGCTCCATTTGCCCAAGCTGTTTCTCACCACCACCAGGCTTCATACACAGAGGAATGTTGTTAATTTTCATTCAATAAACTAATTATTTTATGATGCAATAGAATGTATAAATGTGTAAAGTATTGTTCTTGAAATTTTATGAACCTGAGTAGTCATGTCCTCCATTGTCTGTCTGAAAGTGTCATAAAGAGACTTAAGAGAGGATTTATCAGCCTCAGTCTCTCCTTTAAACAATGATCCAGCTGTGGTCACACGAGAAGACCTGGAATAAACCTGCGAGAAGTACGGAGCATCACTACCATGAATTTGATAACAATAACACTATTGCTAATATCAATGCAAATACTAATAAAACAGAGTTTGTACCAGCTGCTTGTGGTCCTGTTCCAGAGTTTTCTGTAGGAGCTGCAGTTTGGTTTTGAGCTCTAATCTCAGGCTCTCCCATCTTTGCTTCATCTGTTCCCGTGCAGCCTGAGATTCCCTCTCAACCAAAGCTGCTGATGAAAATGGCTCTGTTGTACTGCACCGTGTAAGAAAAATGAAAACATTGACATCCATTAATAATTTGTCATATAAACATTCTCAAAATATAGATTAACAGAACATTGTACTTCTACAGCATAATATGACGTAAACTACCTGGCACTGCTCGGTGAGGCCTGCTGTATGAGGATCTCCTCTCCTCTGCTAGCAACACACTGGAGAAGCTTTTTCTGCTCTGCTAACTGCTCCTCCAGTTCCTAATAACAAAACAAAAATAATGGTTAGAGTATACAGTTTATTGACCAGCACTAAATTCAACCATAGAAGAGTTCCACATTGAATCGATTTAATGGTGGTATGATGGTAAAATGGTATGTTGTACAGATACATGTATGTAAGTGTAGCAAGCCTACTGCCGTATACTGTTGTGCCCAAGTGAAAATCTAACAAAAATGTTTTGAAAAAGGAGATTTCAGTTTTCACTTAATACATCTGGAAATAATAATCTGTTTCAGTTGTAGGACAACTACATCAAATTAGTGCTCAATGTGTAGTGTAGACCTCTCCAATTTGATGCAAAGACTGAGTACTGAAACAACAGTAATAATAGATTTAAAAGTACCCTTTGTCTCTGTAGACTGTCCTGGTGTTGTTGGGAACGTGTAGTCCGGGCCTGTGCCAGCCAGTCCTGCACACTGGGACTCTGTGAGAGACTGGAATCTGATTCACTGTCCTCCTGTTCCTGCATTGAACCCTGACGTAGCAGTTAAAAAGAAAAAAAATTGGATTAAGCTTTAATCTGAAATACATTACACTTCAACATGTGTATCTCGAGCATGGATGGCCAGAGTGGGAGCAGAACCGAGGAATCATGTCAGTGTGAAAAACTGTCAACATTTGTAGTATTTTGCGACCTCACCTGGATGTGAATCTGCTTGTCTTGCAGCATCCTCTGCAGCTCTAACAGGCCACCCTTCAATGTGTGTAATTTCGTGGCCAGCTGCTCAGCTTCCTCTCTTGTCTCTGTTCGGCCCTCCAGAAGCAGGTTCTCGCTGTGCATGGACAGCTCTGACAAGGCCAGCACCTTCTCTTCAATCTCTAGCAGCATGTTCTGTAGTAGCATGAGAAGAGATGCAAGATCAAACATGATGTCTCACCACCTACAGCAGCTCCAGATCAGACCCACCAAACCGTGGTAGTCAATCAGGGGGTCAGGGTCTTGTTTAATCCTACACCAGCAGCTTTCCCTGGCCACAGGACCGGGAGAGCGCTCCCTTGGCTTTCATCCTTGGCCCACCTCTCCTGCACAATATATCACCACTAATCCTTCGTGCTCCATGCTCTGCTACATTGACGCTCTTTTTAGATTCTAAAGCAATTTCCATCTGCAGTGGACCTTGATGCATTGTTTGTCAAAGTCTAGATCTGACAAAGAAGGTCATAAGTCAATGCTCCTCCAATATTATCCTTTCAATCAGAAACTTCAACAGCTTTTTCTGTGGCACAGCATACCTCTCCCTGTTTTCTCCCCCCTTCCCGCCCCATTCTCAAGGATTCCCCTACTTGGATATTCAAGCAGGTTGGCTCAGCTTTGTGACCAACACCAATCCCAGCACTGGGATCTATTAATCACCTAGAAAGCCACAACCCCTGACAACTCAGACCTATGCTGCAAACAGGCCTCTGTCACACAGAGACATCTGCATAATCTGCTTAAGACTGGTGCTACTGTTGCTTAGGAGGCCGACCATCTGAATGCACCCTCTAACTCCACTAATACTCTTGTTTACCCAATAAAAGGGACGCTGCCCCCTGTGACAATCCATATGTCATAAGGGAAACAAATTTAACAGTTCAAGAGGGGTGGAAATGATACAATGGTGCATTTCAAATAGCCTAATGACAAGAGACAGATATAACCAGCTAATGTATCGTGTGTAATTCCTGACAATTCACTGTGACATGTACAGTATATTATGAAGTAACTTAATAACCACATTGCGCTAGTTTGTTCTGATATTCTTAATAATTTGAATTTGCTGAATTGCTGTGAATGAACAGTAGGGGGAGCTCTTACCTCACATTCAGCAAGCTGGTCCTCAGCATTCTCCTCCCCCAAAACTTTAGGTTCTAGGATGGAGCTGACTGTGCTGCGTGTACGGGCCAACCACTCATCTAACTCATTGGCCTGAGTCTGATAGCGTTGTATGGCCTGTTCCTGACGTTGACCCTCCAGACGATCACTAACACGCTCCTGGAGCAAACAACATGTTTTACTTAACACATACATTTCTTAATTTGGTATTAATAAAGCACATTTGAGACATTGTATGTGATATTGGGCTATACAAATTAACTTGACTTGACAAATATATTGAAAACTTAAAAAGTTTAGTTTGTTCATGTGTTTTATCCATCAAACCAGTACTAATACTTGACTTTGGGATCACTTTGTTAATTTGTCACAAACAGAGGAAACGCTGCTTAATTAAGTTGATGTTTACATTACATAAGAGTATTGTCTATTAAGGAGGGAAAATGCAGGGGATTCAACTGACAAGAACAGAGGTTTTATTTGATAATCGAAAGGATAAAGAACACAGATTTTGCTTGATCTGTATTTATGAGCTGAATATGCTTATTCAGTTGTCAAACTTACCTCCAATAGTTGCTGTTTCCCTAAGGCCTTCATGTGGATGGTGGCCATCCGCTCAGCTAAAACGGCAAGGGAGGACTGCATGGCCAGCTGGTCCGCCATGTCTGAGTCCACAGCGTCATAGGCCAGATCCTGTGTGAAGCTTGTTTGCAGTTTGTCTATTTCTTCCTGAACACCCTTAATTTCTTGTATCACATCCTGAGAATACAACACACAGTGTTCTATAAATACCCAGTTTTACTACATTTATTATTTATATATTATGCTGGACAGAGTGATGTGCTGTTTTTTCATACTTGTAGATATTGCTATGTTTAAATTCTCATTCTGAAAATCTCAGAGATGTGAAACTCAAATAATAATAAAGGAGGATAATGGAAGGCATAAAATGTTATACGATCATGAAATGCTTCGCAGTTTCCTGGAGACTTCCTGTACTGCCTGTATCCATCAATCTATCAAAGACTTCTGTCTATTCTAAAGCTTGTGACTCACCATATGGGCCCTCACGTAGCTTTCCGGGCTTTTATCTGCATCCAAAGGCTCACTGAGTTTAGCCTCCAAAGCCTCCATTTTAGAAGAGATTGACTGGAGAGAACCTTGGTAATGTTGTTGCTTCTCCAGAGCTTCATACAGTGATCTCTGCTTCTCACTGATCTATTAAAAGATGAAGAGACCATAACAAAGTTTAAAGATTAAAACTAAACAACACACTGATGCCAGCTTTGCTTACATTTAATCTTATATGTATTATGTAATTAAGACCATGATTAAACTTTCTGTGTCATTTTGTCACATTATGTCATTGATTTTGTCCACTTCTCAGTGCCATAGAAAAACTAGGTCACAGATTTTCTTTAATGAGGTAAGACCCAATGTGACTACTGGGCTAGTGGACAACAAACATATAGTGAAGTCCATACTGTATGAAAGGAACACTAGTAAATTATTTAGTTTCAGTGTAAAATTGACTGTAGCTCATGACCAAAGTCACTGAGAATGAATAAAGCACAAAGATGAATTGTATTATACACATACCACATTCTTCAATGTCTCCCATGAGCGTTGCAGGTCATCTAAGTTGGCCACAGACTCAAACGTAGGGTCGTATAATTCTTGGACGGGAGCCCTTGTGAGTTTTCCTCTTCCCGGCTAAAACACACACAAACAGCACTCGTAGTAGCTAAAAAAATGAATGTTATGCTTGGCAAGAGGAGACAGCTGGTTTTTTGTCAAGCCCCAGACCCACTGTTAGCTGTGATGAAATGACGAGTAGATATTACTGCCTGATATGAGGTGAGCATTTCATCATAATTTGTTGTTTTCTTTCATTTATTCATTAAGAAATGAAAGATGACAAAAAATAGAGGGGTTCCATGAGTTCGTGCTATTCTTCTAAGCGACTAGAACAATGTGTTGATGTCAGCAAGAAAATGCCACTTACAGGAAGTTAATAGGAAGATACCTTGCTTATAGAGGCTTCAGTGTGAGTAATGGGAGAAGGAGAGCGACAGACAGGAGGAGAAGAAACCTCACTGTTAGTGCCTTCCTCCCCAGACTCTTCAGTGACAGGGGACAGGAGGGTGTGGCAGCGGCCAGCAGTCATCTGACACGCCATGCAAGGAAACATTCACAGAAGAGCAGACATGCAAAGTGGATTGGGAAAATTTGATCCAAATTTTAGATGGAAGTATCACAAAACACCTTACACAGACATTCAGTTAGGAAGAAAGCAAAGAAGTTTAGTTGGCAGTAAATAAAGGAAGCAAAACTCTCCATAAGCAACAGCCATATTCATCCAATGGTTTCTTACTTAGGAAACACCATTACAAATACAAAGAGCTTCATCGTCATCAGTATGTTATGTTATCTTACCATAACAGCTTGTGCTGATGATTTTCTGGATTTCTCCTCGTCCATCTCAGGCAGTCCCTCCACATCGCTCACTGTCAGCAGCATGGTGGCATGTTTGGCTTTCACTGCCAGCATCTTGCATTTTGAGTTCAGTGAGGCAATCTGCTCTTGGTAACCTTTGATCTTTTGGGCCAGTTCCTGTTGAAAAGGGCAATGTTCTCAGCTTCATGTGACATTTTATTCCAACTTTCAATATGAAATATACACCACAGAAAAATTAAGACTGTTCTTCCATTGTTTATGCAAGCATGCTACATAATCTAAAAGGTGTTATCTATTTGATACACTTGAATTTGTAAAGTAATATGTAAGTAAAGTAACTAAATAAATATACTGTACTTCATGATGAAGGATCTGGGCCTGTAGCTCCTGGATGCTGCTACTAGGGATTGGTCGGTCCTGTATGACACGGTGGGCTTCCTCTATCAGCCCCTGTAGGTCTCTCACTTCCTGTTCATATTGTTCATACTGCACCACTGCCTCCTAGTTAAGAAAAAATATATGAACTGCTCTTGTTAGATGAAAATGTCTGAAAATGATTCCACACTGAACAATATGACATTACTGTCCTGCAGGAATAGTGCCACCTACTGTACCTGTAGGATGTTGCATTGCTGGATGGCTATGTGCTGCAACTGACTGGCTTCCTGCTGCAAACGCAGAGCTGTGCGGCAGATACTAAGGTTGGGCATCACCTCCTCTGGGACCTGCAGAGCGCTCTGACACAGCTGCACTGCCTGCACCTGCTGCTTGAAACTCTCCATATCTGCCAGCAGACGCTGCAAAAACAGGGAAAGTTTACATCCTCTGAAATTTAAAAAAAAGCTACAATGTGCAAAGTTAGCACTCCTGGTGCTTAATAATAAAGTCTGAGACATGATTATGGATTATTTTAACATTAAGGAGTAACCTGTCTCTGAGCAAGCTGTTCTTTAAGGCTCTGGTGTGCCAACTCTGGTGAGGTCAATGTGGCTTGGACCTGCTCCAAAGCAACATGTAGGGCCTTAACTTCATACTCCAGGGCTTCCATACTCTGAGGATATATAACACTTGTCAAATACATATTTCTAATACATAGTTCTGCTCATCTATAATTATTAATAGTATCATATTTAAATGCATGTTCTAAAGCATGAGAGTCATTATAATTCCAAAAAAATAAGGAAACACTTGTTGTTTCTCTGTACCTTATCTGCATCCTCCAGGCTCTGCAGACGTATCTTGATGCTTTGCTGAAGTTCCTCAGTGTGTCGGCTGAGTTCCCACACCTGCTGGCTCATTGACTCAACCTGTAGCACCTCAGACAGAAGCTCCACTTTCTCCCCCATGGACTCCAGGTCTCCATGAAGCTCTCGAGACTCACGCAGGACAGCCTGCTCACAGGACAATATGGATGTGAATGAAGGATGTGGGTGATATGGTCAACAGTAAGTGTGAAGCATCCTGCTTATGTATCCTTTGACAAATGTAATGAACATCTTCCTCCAGCAGTGCTGCACCTTATTCTTATGAAAAATGCACAGTTCATGAGGGAAACCCCTGGGGTTATCCATCAAATAATAGGCACTGCACTCATGAAGTGTCTATGAACTATGAGTGAGTCTTTTCAACACAGAGAATGGTAGACAGTCCCATTTTTAAAAAGCCAAATTTTTGGTCTTCAATATCAAAACAGAATAATTTGAGGGTGTGTGTATGGATCTCCAACCTACCTGATACATCCGAATCTGCTCCTGCAGATGAACGGAGGAGTTCCAAATGATGTTAGCCCTCACCAGACTTTTGGCTTTTTCCGACCACCTCACGATGAAGTCCAGCATCTCATTATACTCATCTAAATAGCAGACAGCCTGAGAAGCCAAGATAAAAGAGATCAAATAGTGCAAGGGAACAACACAAAAGAATAAATTATACTGATAGAGTGTCATATTTACAGAAACAGTAGCATTAAATGGCACCTGAATGAGCATAACAGATGTACTTGGCACAGAAGACCTAAAAACACTAACCTTTTTGAGCCAGTTGTTCCTACAGTCTGCTAGCCGTGTTGTATGATGATGCATCTCTGAGAGCTTGCCGATGGCATCACTTAGCTGTTTGGCCAACAGGGGGTTTCTGCGGCCAAACTCTTGTACAGCAGCATCCAGTTCTGAGAGAGCACGTCCACAGCAGTCCAGGTCGTCAGCCAGGCTCTGAGAAAAGAAACTGATAATGAAACATCTCTCTACCCAACTGTGCTAATTTCAGTTGAAACAAAACAAACCTTCAAATAACCCACCTTGACCTCTTCTTTGGCATGATCAACATCGGGGGATTTTTCCTTAAATTTAGATGAGATAGCTTTGAGTTTCTCTGATATGTCATGGATTCTGGAACTGAAGTCCTCCTTTATGTCTCTGGTTTTCTGAATTTCTCTCTCTTTGGAAAGAACCTGAAACATGGAGAAGACATGTAAGCCAATGCCACATGCCTGAAGCTTAACATTTTCATTTCATCATAACATTTTTAGTGACATGACAAATTTAGTGTCTAATTTTAAGAGGCCTTCCAAGCCATTATTACAGTCCAAAGCTTTCTTAACAACACAGTACCTGATCCTCAATAGCACCCAATGCAAGTGAAACCTCAGCCAGCTGCATGGAGATTTCTGAGGGCAGTATCGTGTAGAGATCCAGGTATTTGCTCTGTTGCTGCTCAGCTAATTTATCCACATTCTGTCGATAAGTGATCACATCTCCATGTACAACCTATATAGAAGAAAATAAAAATCCATGTAACCTTTTCTCAGGAGCAAATTATTGTGTCTCTTGAGTTCTGTTTTGTACTGCTGGTTTTTTAATTGCTCTCTCCACATTTGGAGAGCATCTTTGATGTACTGTAACTGTTTCAAACACAGTGCATACATTCAAGAGGATGAGCTTTCTCTTTTTAAATGGCAGATATACCTCAAGCTCCTGAAGTAAAGAATCAATGTCTGGTGTGGGATTGAGAAGAAGCTCCCTGGTCTCCTGGATCCAGGCCTTTACAACACTAAGTTCATTTTCCACTTCTTCTCTGTCCCTCACTTCCTGAGCTGTCTGAGCACGCTTGGTCTTGGACTGCGTCAGGAGGCTGGATGGAGAAAGAAAAATGACTTGTATTCTGAAGGGCAAAATATACTTGACTAATTTTAAGCATATAATAATAACAAATAATAAAACAAAACCTAATTTGAATTAATCCATTAGGCTAATTACAATATTATTTACAATTACAATAACACCCTTGATAGGAAATTTTCCTAAAAGGGATGGTAAATTGTTATTTACAGCAACAACCTTGCAATTGCTTCGTTACCTTTCCATCTGGTCTTGTACAGCTCTTATCTCCTTCAGGCTTGGTAGCTCCTCCTGGTCATTTGTTGGTGAAGGCACTTCCACATCATGCAGTAGGCTAAGGGCATACTGGCGCAGCAGTGTGAGAGAAGAGAGCTCTCTCTCCAAATCTTGGCTCAGCAAGTCATGCTGGTCTAACAGAGACTGCAGAGTGGCTTTGGACGCCTTCTCCACAGCACTGTCAGGGACACGACTCTGAAGTTCATCAGAGACCGCCCTCACCTTCACCATCTAATCAAAATGATATTTATGAATACAGAGCATAATACACTTCACTAAAGCAGCATTCAGGGTTGGGAATATCTGAGATACTAATACTAAAAAAATAAAATCAGCATCAACTAGTTCAACTAGCACAAAACTATATTTCCTAATCTACAGTGTAGATTATATTTACTCCACTGTCTGACTGTGTACCTTTTCTCTGAAAGTCCTCCATTCTTGTGCTGTGTCCTCTAGTACCCTCTCCTGTCCCCGTGCCACACTGCGTAGACGTGTCCAGCGTTGCCACACAGTGGTCATAGAGCGACTAATGGTGGCCTTACTGGCATCACTCCCGACCATCTCCAGCTGGGCAGCTTGCTCCTCTAAACCACTCAGCTTCTCTTGGAATCCATTAACGAGTGACACAAGGGACTGAAAAAAAAAAGTATAATTGAAGCGCACATGTTGCCATCAAAGAATCATAGATATCCCACCTTTTTTGGACAGAATATAACATTTGACACTCCATACCCTGTGACTGCCTAGCTTATCTTCAGCCTCTTGGCTTGTGGCTGCTTTTGCAGTTGAAAACTCAGTCAGCTTCTTTTCAGCCTCATTCATAAGCTCAATGACAGTCTGTCTTGCATCCTGGTATGATTTCCACTGGGCCACACAGCTAAGAGGAACAGTAAACATGAGCTGATAAAGTTTCAATACTAACCATAACAAAATTACTATAATGTCATGTCAGCTGAACCATCACTGTTTCCTTTCACTACCTGTGAAGCACATCCTGGTGACACTGGAGCTGATCTCGGACCTCCACACCTCTCTGCTTTGCTGACTCCACGCTCACCCTAAGCTGCTCTTTAGCTGTGGGGTTGACCAGCTTCTCCAGCTCTGGCAGCAGGGCCTGCAGCTCCTCCAGGTGGATGAGAAACTCCTGCTCTGTGGCCATGATGTCCTCCTGCTGCCGGAGACACTCCTCGTAATTCTCTACATCCACACCAAGGCTAGCTTGCTGCAGGAAGGACACAGCATCCTCCAGCCATTCACATGCTGACTGCATCCTGAAGTGGTACTTCTGGCACAACACCAATGCTTGCTCCAGTGTAATCTTCACACAAAAGAAAATGAGAAAAGAGACAAATGAGTGCACATTTTTAAGTATAAAATACAAATACTGCTTTGATTGTTGGCAGTTCCTGCCTTCATATGGAGATTGCAGGGTTTGAAATTGTGACAGTTGTGATTTATCAATAAATCACGACCTTAGTACTATGAGGTTGCCCCAGAACCATTTTAAGATACAGGGCTTTAAAGTTTTGTCGATGGCTAACTGACCTCTTGCGTAGACTTTTTGAAATATTATACCTATAAATAAATACCAAAATAACCCTACAAGAACATAAAGCATCCTTCATTGAAGCTCATGTGCTTAACTCATTTTCAACCAAAATGCCAGATATAACCTTATAATACTGAGGTCACGAAATGGCAAATTAAATATTTAGACATAAAGGAAACTATGATGAACATTCATAATCACCTGTTTGGAGCTCAGTGATTTTTGAACATCAGCCTGCAGCTTTGCCATTTCTTCCAGGCTTTTATTCACATGGGCGGGGACAAGCTCATTCGCACTGACATACTCCTGTTTCTCTCTGCTGCTAAGAGCAGCCACAATTCTCAGTCTGGATTGTACCTCCTCCTGCATGATCTGCTGCTTCCTGATCTCCTCTTGGACCTTCTCCACCCTCACATCCACAATCACAGCACAGCCCAGCTCATCCCTGACCTGCTGTAGCCAGTCCAGAGTCCTTTTCATCTCTGTCTCAAAGTCTTTACTCTGAACAAACCTGTTCTCACACTCTTCTATCAGGTCCCCTACAGCAGCCTGCAAAGACCGCAGCTCCTCTTGCCACAGAACCACTTGATCCTTGGAGGCGTCATGGGCTGCTTGGTCAACACGAGGAGCAAGAGTGTCCATCTGCTCCATGAGCCTTGACAAATGAGAGTTGGCACTTTGGAGACTCCCTGCCAGGGCGTGGTAGTTCTTTAGTCTCTCTTCAGCAGACTGGGTTTCTGCATTGACCTTTACCAGCTGCTCTTTAGTGGCCTTTAACTCAGAATCAACTTGCATAGCCATTGCCTTGTGGTCCTCAAATGACTCCAATGTTTCATCCAGATGGTCTACTTTCTGTTCAACCAACCTCTTTAGGCCATTGTACAGGCTCACAAGCTGGGTCATTTCTTCTGGGCGCCATGGCTGACCAGTGCTGCGAAAACCCTCTTTTTTCTGGTTCAGTTCGCTCACAGCTAGACCCAGGTTACCAAGATCTGCCTGAATTGATTTGTATTCTCTCTGTAAACTGACAACCTCTTCTGTTTGCAAGCCTACAGGCTGTGTGCCAAGATAATTGAACTGTTCCTCAAGCTCTTTCAGTGCTTTGTGAGTGACATCTATGAAAGAGGTGTACTCATTCCTTGCAAAAATGGCCTGCTGTATTTTTTCCCGTTTTTCTTTGGCTAGTGCTAATATACTATTATATTGCAGAGGGAGGGTATTGAGTTTTTCATCCAAATAGCAGTGATCTACTTCATTCAGTGTGGGCAATATTTCTTGGCCAGCTCGCTGCACAATTAGGAGAAGGTTCTCATATTCAACTGCCTGCTCAACTATTTGTTGATATTTTAGTAGCTGCGCTTCCAATTCAGCATCTCCAACCATTAGATTGATTTCAGGAAATGTGATTATATCAGCTTGTTTTAACCACTGGCATGTTTTTTCCAGATCAGTTTTGAAATACTTTCTAGAGACAAGTACTTTTCCAAGCTCTTGATGTCTTTGGCCACATCTATGTAATGTTTTGTCAAAGATGTTTTGCAACTCCTGCAACTTTGAAAGTATCTCATTCTTTTCATCCTCACTGGCATCCCTCATCAGGTCCCTCCCCTGAGACCACAAGGAGGTCAGTTCGCTCTGATAGGCTTTCAGACTGCTTTGGATGTTCCTACATGTTCGGACCTGCTTGGCCAAGTCATCTGGTAACAAAGCAATGTACTCCTCTGCTTGGGCCTTTTTCTCATTCTGTTGGACCCAGGAAATGGACTGGCTCACAGCCATAAGGAACTGTGTCCTCTCAGTGAAAGCCTTGCTGAGGTGTTTTCTGCGCTGCACCATCTTCACACTCAGAGATTCTACTTCAGATTGTGTGTCAGCAATCAGCTGCTGCAGATGCTGACGTTCACTGAGACCTAGGCGGGCCAACACCCTGTCAGCATCTACCATAGCCTGGGCCAGTAGGAGTTGTTTGGCCTCTAACTCACTGCAGATGCTCAGGTGGTCAAACAGGAAGCTTTGTGCTAGCTCTGGTGGAGGACTCATTTTCATGGCCTCAGACAGGGCAGGTTGCTGTTCCTCTGCCCAGTCCTGAGCCTCTCTCAGACGGGCCTCTACTTGACTCATATCTTCCAAAGTAACCACTGAGTCCTGGATTTTCTTTTCAATTAGGTTTTGCATCTGCATCCATCGCTGCTCAAAGTGGCTGATTTGCTCTTTTACCAGCTCCTTGTCATCCAAGTTCAAATGATGGATGACTTTCTGTTTTTGGTCCTTTAGGTCCTCAAGAGCTCCTTTTTTGTCCTCTAGGGTTACAGCAAGTCTCCGTAATGCCTCCAAATGCTGAGATGAGCTTTCAGCATCCGTTCTATGACAAAAAAAACGAAACAATCAATTATACAAATGCTGTGTGGGAAACATGCAAGGATATCTCTATAGGCCTAGTGAAATTAACTTCTATAAAAATGTTTTAAATCACTTTTCAAAGCTAATCAGAATGATGGCTTTTTGGGTTTATACATGTAATGGCCACTGCTATTGGTGAACGATTGGTGTTTCATCTATTGATTGTGAAACAGAGATTTTAAGACTTGAGTATTGTTAGAACCAGGGCACAGTAGTTTGTGAGGAATAAGTATACTTTATTTGCAAATATACCTGGCCAAATTGTCCCACTTTTTGGACACCTGTTCAAACAACGCCTCCACTGCAGAGATACAGTCATGGTATTCTTTAGACCTGTGCAAGTCCTCTTCTCTCTGGCTCTGCAGCTTGTTAACCTGGTGACAGAGTTCCAGCCAGGAATGGCTCAGACGGTTTAGTTCTGCATGGTCAGGAGAGTCTTGGCCCCCAGTCAGTCTTCTCACTGTCTCTGTCATCTTGGTCAGGATACTCTGCTTTGAATGCAATTGCTGGCTGCATTCCTGTATGAAAGAAAATATATTGGATGGTAACTTTGATACATGTACATCTCTTTTGTTCAATCAATTGGTCAATTGGTACGATGTTTTGGAGCAGCACTATCCTTCTCGTAATATCTGGATTTCAGATTGGACGTTAAATAAATTGATTATTCATGTTAATGTAATTGTTCTGCTTTCCTAAAAAATTAGGATTTGTTGGAAGGTTACCAACTCCATTTCAGTTTCCTGGGGGAAACCCTGAACTGTACAAGAAGTTCATTGTGGAAACACATTCAATAAACAAGTAATCCAGATTATACATGTAAGAGTGAATTTTTGAAAATAATTTGTAAAGAAAAAGGAAATCTGCACTGTATCTGCTATGAAAGAAACCTGCATCACAACATAATATTATGTTTATCAGCAATATACTTTCCCTATATTGTCAATGGAGTAATGGCTGTGGTCTTGCTACGCACCTTGGCTTGTGTCAGCATGTTCTGAGCTATCTTGGTCTCCAGTTCGGCAGGTCTTCTGGAGAAGCTGAGGAGCTGTTGCTCCATATCTTGGAACATGCTGGTTAGATCTTGCTTCTGTTCCTTGATTTCCCTCCAGCACTCCGAAAGCTCCTGAACATTGGACATCCTCTCCTCTATCTGCAAAAGCACATTATCACATACATGTATAGCTAGTTTCAGTTTTTAATGCAGGAGAAAAAATAGGAATTTTCTTAATTTAAATTTCAAAGAGCATATTTTAATCAATTGAAAAAATGTCAATAATACAAAAATCAGGGTGAAGATTTGATTATAAAAATAGCATGTGCAGTGCAAATACTTAGTAGCTTAGCAGTTTTCCCTGTTTTTATCTTTCTATTACCACAAGCATAGCCTGACCTCTACTCATAGCCATTTATCATAACCTACAACTTGAAGTGTCTTCTCAGAGCAGAAAAAAAAAGAATGCTTTGTGAAATTAAATCTGAATATAAAGGGGGCATTTTGTGTTTTTTGTCATTTCCTCAAAATTTTATAGTGTAATATAGTATATATTACTATATTACATAGTAATATATACTATATTATATACTAATTTATTACTATATTATATTATATTATATTATATACTAATATAGAGTATGTGTTATTATTGAGTTGCAAAATGTGACATTAACATGAAAAGAAATGCATCCAGTAAAATAAACTCTTGGTCCTGAACTGCCCTGAAAGATTCGTTATTGATCACTCCGTCAACAAGACAAAAAAACACTGAAATTCTGTATCATGTCAACAAAGGACCAAAAGGATTTCAGTCGTTTTCCTCTAATATTCATATTCATATATTTCTTGTTTTGATAAATTTGATTTACTTATATAATAACCCTTATCATACGATTTGTAGTTGATGTTGTATAATGGACTAGAAGACATTACTGACCGTGAGTTTGACCTGCTGGACCTCAGCAGCTGTCACCCTCACAGCATCATCAGACAGGTCACACACAGAACACACAAGGTCCAGGTAAGTGCTGGCCTGCTCCTGCAGGGCTCTATAGTGTTTCACCTGTGCATTAAAACTTTTATGATTATTATTATTATATTAGTAGTGACGTAAGTAGCAGCAAACTATCTTACCAAGAAATTATAAGTTATAAGGTTTTTCCATGACATCAGTGCCTGGAAATTGCTTTACCTGTTTCAGTGCCTCCTGCAGACCAGAGGGTGCCTGGTCAGTTAGCAAAAGTTCCTCTTGTACCGTGGAGAGCCACGTTTGACACTGCTGGAGTGTATCCTGATGGCTAACATGTTTCTGCAGCTCCCGATCCAGACTCTGGTACACCTGGTCATCAAGTAGAGGTCAGACCACATGTAACTTTATTCTCACTTTTTCTGATAGCAAAAAAGGAGATTTCCATTTTGTGTGCAAGCATATTATAAAGCATATTATCACAAAGGTTATACTCATTATTAAGGAATTTTCTTTTTACATTTTTAAACATTACCTGTTAAGTTGAAATTGATTGACACATATTTAGATACATCAATTTTCACATGTTGCCATGATGATGCCACAACAAAATACATTTCATCAACGGGTGAAAATCAAGTTACGTAGTACTTAGATACTCAGATTTTCTAAACTGCCACCATGGCAATGCGTGCAGATACACACACATCAGCTGTTCCAGTAAACTCAGAGATCAGGGTTAGGTTTAAGGTTTCTGAAATCATTTTTCTCAAATACCACTCTTTGACTGAACTCTTAAATTATACTCACACGTTGAGCAGTGCTGCAAATTGCTGAATAACTATCTGTGGCGCCCTGTTGGTGAGTCTGGACTTGTTGTTTGATCTTAGCTTGGACTTGGTCTGTACAACTGGCAACAAGATCTCCTCCTTTCCGTTTCAAGCAGGTAAGACGTTCCTCAAAACTGGCAATCTCTTCCATTATTGCCTGAAAAACAAAGGAAACAGTTGAAATGGGGTATAGCGACACAAACAGTTGATTATTACGATATGAGGTATTACGCAGGGTGGTAAACTGGATGTTACTGTGGCCAATTACTAATTGCCAGCTTTTACTGAATTAAGGCCCATTACAGATCGACATGAATCGAAGATATTTGGATATAATCCTCTATTTTTTTACTACAACCACGAAGAGTTTCTCACCTTGTGTCGGGCAAGTTGCTGAGTGGCCAAGATCGGAAGAGCA
>OMOW01084399.1:40919-52152 GCA_900312555.1 Lamprogrammus exutus
CGCTCTGCCGATCTTAATTGCCATCTTTTACTGAATTAAGGCCCATTACAGATCGACATGAATCGAAGATATTTGGATATAATCCTCTATTTTTTTACTACAACCACGAAGAGTTTCTCACCTTGTGTCGGGCAAGTTGCTGAGTGGCCATCTCCATACTGCTGGTCTGCATGGAGTCTGATGTGACCAGCCTACTGGACATCTGTAAGAGCCACTTCTCTGCCTCTTGCAATTCAATGTTGTAATCCTCATGTTCTTTCACCCACTCCACCAGGCTCTGGACCTGTGTCTGAAAAAAAAAAAGACACACAGAGATGGAGGTTTTAGAGCAGCAACAAGTCCAGTTGGAAACTACATTACATGAATTTTCACCACTCTGTTGCCATGAAGGTCAGGAAAATGGCCTTCATCTGCAAATGAGCTAAGTAACCCTCTCTCTCTTTCCTTCTCTTGCAACCTGGCTCTCTCTCTCTCTTTGCATGCTGTGTTGCGTGGCTTTAATGATGGTAAACTGGCCTCTCTGTATGTGTCTCACAGTGGCTATGTGTCTCTCTGTCTTGCATTTAATGAAACCAAACTGGCCCAAAGTGGCTATGTCTCTGTATTTGCTCTCTGTGTGGCTATACTGTTATAATGTATCATCAGAACTGTAAAATGAGTTTTCTGTCACAAGGTGACTGGAAAAAACTGAAGTCATATGGAACACCATAAGCAGCACTAGCACAAGCATCTGAGTAGTACCCTTACCTTAGCAGCCAAGCAGAGATCTTGGTAGTCAGCCTGCAGCTTTTTCACGTTATCACTGATGGTAGGGTCATGGACTGTGTCAAGCAAGGCCTCTCCTTTCTCGACGACAGATTTCACAGCTGATTCATGAGCATGCACTGTCTGCTGGATGGTCTACACACATGGAAATGGGACAAAACATGGCAGGTAAAATCGTTCAGTTTTTATACTGTTTTCGTTGGATTCAAAGAGATTATAGAACATTATAGTTACCTTGTACTTTGCTAGTTGAGCCTTCTTCTGGTAGAGTTCAGCTTTAGGCTCTACATTTGATGCTAAAAGGTTCTTGATCTCGGTAACCCACTGAGCCTGAGCTTTGTATTTATCCATAAAGTCTTTGGAAAGTGAGATACATTTCTCGAGGGAGCTATGCTCTGTGCGCAGAGATGCCATCAGCTCCTCTAGTTGCGAAAGGCGAGTGTTCACCTCCTCCTTTAGTTTCTCTGCTTCAGCATCTTCCAAGTATGCCATGGCCTTTTCTGTCTTCTCTCTCATTGTCTTCAGGAAAGTATGACCCTGCTCCATGTCTGCCTGAAGTGCCTGAGAGGCAAACAGAGTGGTGTTTATAAGTATCAGAGGAACAACATATGAGACTGATCGTAATGGGAGAAAAGGACATTTATGCATTTGCATGTTATCTGCCAGTAACCTTGGAAAGTGTACCTCAAGTTTCTTCATCTTTCTCTCCATGGCAAAGCGGTCCACTACATCAACACTGATAGCCACAGTTCTGAAATTATTCTCAGCTGTACTGAGCCAATCTGAGAAGTTGCTGAAGACACATTGTGCCTCTTCAATGCAAGACAATTCCTCCTGGAGCTGTTTGATGGTCTCCTGTAATACAGTGGTAAATGAAAAATTGAGAATACTTAGGGTAGCAAATATGATATAATTCTTCAATTACCTCAAGATACAGATTAAAATAAAATACTTTGTGAAGGAATCCTATGTGGTCTACTGATTATAGAGACCATTCTAATGGTCACTGTGTGCTGTGTTTAGATGATTGTTACCAGTAAATGCAGCAGCAGAGCATGGTAGCGGGCTGTAATCTTGGTGGCTCTGGTGCTGATCCGACTGCTTATGTGGGTCTCATCTAGAACCTGCTGAGCCAGTACACTCAGGCCCTCCATCTCCTCTTGATAAACCAGCACTTCTTCCTGCCAGCTCTGATCAGAAAAGGATTATTTGTGATGTTAGGACAACCCTTACTTACATAATTAGATTTCATCAGATTTATTACACTGGTACTTTGAACATTCTATGTATATCAAATTGATAAATGCTAACCTTTACTAACTGTAGTTGAGCATCTTTTGTGGCACGATCAGACCGCCGATGGTTCCGCAGTTGCGCTTTGGTCTCCATGCTCTTAAGCCAGCTGTCAAGACGCTGGAACTTCTGCTCCATCTGCCTGAGCTTGGCCAGAGCACTGTTGAGCTGAGCCCGGGTGTCTGCCAGTCGTGCTTGGTACAGCCTCCATTCTTGCTGCACTGTCTCCAATGCTCGGTCCTCTATCTGAGGCAACCCCCAGGGAATGGCCAGTTCTCGACTCACCAGTAGAGTGTTGAGCAAAGCCTGGCCCTCTGTGCAGTGCAGTTGCAGTTCCTTTATAATTACATACAGATGTAACTTAGCATTTGTCAGCTCTCTAAACATAACTTAAAATTTACATTTTGTATATATTGTATAATTTAACCAAATAGCATATCAGGCTATAGTTAGAGGTCAGTACTGCATAAGATTGATAATTTTTGAACCTGTAGCTTTTGGAGAGTTGCCTCCAACATGTCAACATCACCCTCCAGCTGTGTGTAGCAGCCCAGCTTCTCTTGTTCTTGTTCCAGCCAGTCCTCAAATGCATGGAGGCCCCGTTGGTACTCCTGGTGGGCTTTGACAAGTTCCTCTGCTTTGCCTACTGCACTCTGAGGAAACAATAACATTTCATGATGTCATCGCTTTGGTATTTTGCCATGGCACTTCCAATCGATTCCCATTCAAATTGTGTTGCAAGTAGTCTGCTGTCTTTTTCCTTGTATTTACAGTTGGCGAGGGTAGTAATGCTGACCCTGCTTCTGCTGTTGGAAATGTACTGTAAAACAAATAATCACCTGTGTACTACAAGATTCCAAACACTGGATGTCAGTAACAATTGTCAAATCTTTCATGAACTGGGCATAAATTGAACCTCAACGGTTTACATTTACATTTACTCATTTGGCAGATGCTTTTATCCAAAGCGATGTACATATGAGATTTGAATACAACACAAGCAAAGATCTATTCCAGAGAGAACAAGAGTAAGTGCCAAGAAGCTAAGTTCTAGCCGAACAACAGGACATGGGTGCCAAGAGGCAGAGCCAGGAGGCAGGTACAGAGGGTTTTTTTTCTCTTTTTTTATGTTTATGGTTTATGGTTTAATGTTTATGAGCAGCAAATAATGGATGACTTATATTTGTGCAGCAAATTAGTTTCTCTACATAAATACAAATTATATCATATCATTCGAAATCTATGTGAAATGAGATTCATTGTCTAGTATTGTGCACATTCTGTACTGCTAATTACCATGGCATTGTCTCTGATTGTGTTATAGCGCTCTTGTAGTTCTTGGAGCTCCAGTTGAGTGACATAGTTCTCAGCCATACTGGCACTTTTTGCCGTGATGGTGTCCAATAGGGTGTTGTGACTGAGCACTTCCTCATACAGCAGCTGAAATAGCAGGGAGGATGGGTGACATTGTCAATCAACTGTGTGAAATCGATTTATATACTAAATCATATATACTACTGTAATGTATGGCTGAGAAGATGGCAGTACCTTGGCTTTGCTCAAATTAGCAGTTTTGTCTCTCATCTCTGGGCACTGTTTATCGGTAAAATCAAGATTCTCCTCCACATGCTCCACCCAAGCAACAAACTGCCGTACATCCTCTTGGTAGCTGGTCCACTGAGACAGGGAACCCTCCAACTGACTGCGAATTTAAAAAAACAAAACAAAGTCAGACAATGATTCTTTGTTTGTTGTTCTGGTTGTAATAATTTCTGTTGCTAGGAACGTACAAAAACAAATATTTTCTATAGCCACCAATAAGGAAATTACTCCAATGTCATTAAAAAGGAATGAGTGTAATAGGGAGGTTTGAGTCTGTGACATAATGACTGCCTAACATCTCTAAACAACAAAGAAATAGTGAGGAGTGACTACAGACATTTAAATTTCTTGACTCAGCATCAGTTAATTTTTTTAAAACTGACATTCTTCTCTTTCGTAACCTGCATGACAACACATGTTTGACCATGTTGTGCTCTCACAGTTTATCCCTACTCCCAAGCAGGTCTCAAATGGAGCAGTTCAAGGCACTGTTTCTCACAATCATCTTAAGGCTGAGATGATCGTAGTCCATACACTTACAATGGGACTAAGACTATCTTAGCCTCAAGATGTTTTGGGAAGTTGGGCCCAGCTCAGTTCTCCCCTACTGTGAGGACATCTGAGTATGGCATGTATGAAATATGCTGTAACGAGCCAGAGGAATAGAGCCAACAGAGAACTAACCTTTTGCACTGAATGGAAGTGGACAGAAAGGCATCCCAGGAATCCTTTAGGTCCTGTATTTGTTTACGGACAGCAGACACTCCCTCGGCTGAGGTGTTTCTCTGAACTGACTCTCCTCTTGTGATCAGCATCTTCAGCTGGATCTCCCTCTCCTGACGAGCAGTCAGCAAGGCCTAGTGCGATGTTCGCACATGTGTATATGTACATAACATTAATATCGTTTGTGTTTTCAAAATGACAACACAATATGTGAAAATTACCAGTGGTATTCTATACCTCCAGCTTGATCATTCTGCTGTCGAGAACGTTCTTGTCAGCAGTCGGGGTGCAATAAGTCTGCAGCATGTGGCTGGTGTCAGCCACCCAGTTCTGTAGCTCCTTCAACCCCTGAGAGAAGAGCTGATGCTCATTGACTATTCGGTCAATCCGTGATGCCTTCTCCTACAGAATCACAAATGTGGGCACAACTAGAAAATTGCCATTGGAAGTTTCAGTAATTAAATTTTCCTATATGCTCAAGTTGATATGTGCACATGCAGATTCCTTCATGACTAACAAGGATTTCGTTGAAAAGAGAGCCCCTGTGTCACAAAGGCTTATAGTGACAAAAGCAATAAGTGTTTACCTACTGTGGTTTACTATCTATCATCTGTTAATAATGTTAAGATGAAATCAGAGCTTGAGCCATTCTAATTCCTCTGTCTCCACTGCAGGACTAACCCTAGAAAAGCCTCAGTGGACAGGCAGACTGGTAGGCTGGTATATTACTGTACCTTTGTCAGGTTGGTTAATGCTAGGTACTGAGCAGAGAGTTGTGAGACACGGTGCATAAAACCCTTGCCGGCCGCGTGTTCATCCCACAGCAGCTGGGCCTTCTCTTTCAGCCTGTTCAGCTGAACCTCTTGAGAGGCTAACTCCTCTAGCACAGACTGGAAGAGCACAAGCAGGTTATCAAAGAGGCATGCAAGCTGACATAAGACAGTTAAATTCAGAAACTCAGACAAGGGGGTTAGAGACGACAAAGTGACACAAAGGAGAGCAAATTAGATATGTGGCTAGTGTTACTATATCTAAAGCCCTTGATAGTTATGACATGCAAAATGACATGACTTTTGAAATTAACGGCCAGGTTCAATAATTCTAAAATGTCTTGCTTTTACAAATAAGGTGAGTATTGGCATTGTGTTAAGAAGATGATGTAAAAGCATGTAAGAGCAGCATGGATGAGCAGAAAGATGGTCACATATATAAAGCAAGCTGTCAGCAGTAAGCCAAAGCTCCTCAGAATACTTACTAAGCAAATACTAGATATCATGAATCTCTATAGCAGAGCTGGAATGGTAAGCTTTTGCATATGGCAGGAGGGGTTGGGTTTGTAAACAGTGTAGTTGCACGTGAGTGGGATTTATGGAGAGTGATGTTTCAAGATCGGTGGATTTTGGACAGAGGTACCTGTAACTTATGAAGCTCCAACTTCTTAGCTGTGAGATCATGAAGCCGTGTGCTGCTCTCCTGTACAGCCAGCTCATTGGCATTAAGCCAGCCCTGAAGTGGCTCAGCACTTGCCTCAAAGTCCTTCATCTGGGACAGAAGGTTCTGAAACACACAAACTGTTGTGAAAGCCCTGACTCTCTCATTTCATTTCCCTTTTCAGGGCACTACACTTAATTACTTATTACAGTAAATATACGACAGATATGAACGATTTAAGATCTCAATTGGAAGGCAAGAATTTTAGATGCTTACCTGTAAACTTGTTTCTCTATTGTGCAGATTAGCCATTATGTTTTTCCAGTCCTCTCTGGCACTGTTCATTTTAACTCGAACTGCATCAGCTGTGTCTTTAGCAGAGATACTCGAGACCAGATCACTGCTCACCACCACCGCATTTAGCTTTGACTGACCTTGGTCTCTATCACTCAGGAACTCCTGGGGAAGAGATGCAGGAAGAAATGCAATAACTGAAATGTGTTGTAAAACTGTAATCCTACGGAGGCAGTGATTGAGACACTGCACTAGGCTACGTCTTTGTAAACTTGTACCCCCCGTGGCAATGGCAGTAACAGTGTATGAATATTCCATTTGATTTTCAGTTTTACCTGAATCTTCTGCAAACTAGAGGAGGCCTCACTGAGATTCTGAGGCACATCAAAGCACTTGGCCGTGTTGATCTTGGCATTGACCAACCATTGCTGGAAGTCCCTGAAGGCTGAGCGGAACACTTGGTCCAGGAGCTTCTCTTTGCTCTGGCATTCCCTAGAGGCTTGGAGGCTCAGACTGGGAAAAAGTCAGAAAGACAATTTCTGTATCTCCTCACAACACCATACAAACTCAAATTATCTATCACAGATATGTTTGTGTTTATTATTACTGCAGAGGCTCATCTCACAAAGTTTTCTTAGTTTTATTGTCTCATAGCTGTTTGATATTGCTTGAAAATTGTGACGATTTTGTTTGTTTTCCTGTTTTAAGTCCAACATGACAAAAACTGATTACACCAATCAGCATAGAGAGGAAGACCCTCTAAGTGAGGATCCATGGCCACACGTGAAAAATCACTGGCCAAACTGCCCCCCCCTAAATTGACAGCCTCCCATACCTCATACAAATTTAAGGCTGAACTATTGATATACTGGCCACGGCTTATGAGACAATTTTTTGAGCAACATTTTTGGCTGGGAGATCCCAGAGAAAGAGACTGCAGCATCTGAAATTCCAATGCAAAGAGATAGACCGGACGATTCAGCTTATTTTGTCTCTGTGCAACTTTACATACAAAACTTGATTGCAACATGCAAATTATATTATTTTTGGCATGCAACTTCTTTATGATACCATTATAAAGAAGTTGCATACATATGAATATTTCATATGTAATAAGCTGCAGTGGACGCATACATTGTGGTATAATGTGTGTGTGTCTGTCCATGGTGATGTGTTTCCAACTGGCTTGTTCTTTCTTGGTGGGCTGTGGGCTGATGGAGAACTAAATCATTAATTGTTATAAAAGCTACTAGTTCCACTGACTGACATCCATCGTTGCTTTTGGTTGTCTCTGGGCTAAGGTCTGATATTTTTGCATCCACAATTCATTACTTATAGAATACAGATATACCTAAAATTATAGTCATATGAAGAATTTATCTTGACATTTGAATTACAGTTAGTGTTGAAGGCTATGATTAAACAATGGAAGGTACTTGTAAATACCATAAAATACAATATCCTTGATATAAATTACAAAAATCAAACACTGTTATCAGCCAATCATTAATATGCCACTGTGCACATGGTTTGAGATGTCTGGTCTAAATCTTGAGAAACCTGGTTCACGGGCCACTGCATTTCCAGTTTTCTCACCTGTTGTATTCTTTAATGAGAGCAGACACTCTTTCTGACTGTGTGCTCATGTCTCTTGAGAATCGGCACAGATCATTAAGTTGAGTCTTCAGACTGTCAGATGTAGCTTCAGCTATTAAAAGCTCCTCCAAAGTGTCCTGGATGGAAAACAAATATTGCCAAGCCATGACACAAAATGAATATTTCATATACATCACTCATTTATACAAAAATTGCCTATAACCTGCTTGTTTTCTTTGTTTACCTACCTTTGCTATCTGCCAGCCCTTAACAGCCTCTTCTCCAATATATTTTCCCTCTGCTTGGGACAACCTTAAACGGCAGTCCTGTAGCTGACTGGTGAAATCCCGAAGGTCTTGCTCGAGCTGTGCTGACAGGGTGTTGAACTCTTGTTCTGAGCTGGCTATCTGAGAGAGGGTCGTCTCCAGGCTAGCCCGCGTTTGCAGTGCCCCACGTTCAAACTGTTCCCATGATGACAATAGGGCTGCTTCTTCTCGTTCCATAGCCTCAAAGCCCCCTGAGCCAGTGTGATCTCTAGCCACTGCACCGCACCTTTGAACTCGGTTCAGTCTTTCTCTGCCTCGCTGCTTGGAGTCAAGCAACTCCTGGATAGACAACAAGGAATCTGAGTTGTCACTAGCTCTTCAAAATGAATTTATAATTTACATAGCGAAAATGTCGCTTGCAACTAAATTTTTTTAGGTTCCTACCTGCACCTTGGAGAGCTTTCTTTTAATGGAGTCTGAATTTCCTGATAGGTCAGACCAGCGCTGGAGTTCCTCCTTTGCTGAGATCAGCCAGTCATTAAAATCTCTCACAGCATCAAGGTACTGCTCATGCTCAGACACAACGCTTTGCATGGACTGCACTTTACCCTTTGGGGAAGAAAAAGAGTGTAAACTACTGCAAGACAAAGAACCCCTCAAAGCTAGCTTCATTGTAGGTCACCCCGTAATTCTGGATTATTTGGTTATTATCAAGGTTGCAGAAAAAATATTTGCCAGTAACATTTAACCACCTTGACAACAGCTGAAATATCAGCAAAGTGTGCTGTGAGCTCGGCCCTTGACTCCGGTCCAAAACTCTGGTCACATGTTTTCTCGTGCATCTCCACAGCTTTGTCTGTTAGGCGTGACAGTACTGCTGCATGGGCCTCCACATCAGCCTGGACGGCCCTCAGTCGCTCCAGCAAAGAGGCCTTCTCTTTCAGGCCTGGCTGCGGGGGCAGAGTTATGCCCACTTCCTGCTCCACTGACTCCATCCACTGTTGCATTTGGCTTTTACTTTCTTGGTAGCTGGTCCACTGGGCCACTGTCCACTCCAGACGGCTATGAACATAATTGAAATGTTTATTGGCGACGAAGAAGGATGCAAAATCCAATAACTGCATGTCACTCTGAAAATAAAATGAACGCTTGAGGAAATAATAGATGCTGCAAACTACAACAATAAACAATTTTAGGCTGGCACCGAGATGAATTACGGTGGGAAATTGGCAAGTGTAGCCATCCCTCTGCTTGACACCAGCCCTACAAATTTTGACAATTACACATATCAACTAAAACAACGTTGTGTAGGTTTAACTGAGCTCAATATCACATGTGACAGTTTTCCCAGTATGCGCAGGAGAGAATGTTTCTTACCTGTGGCAACTCATGGAATTCATCAACATATTGGCCCAGGCATCCTTCAGACTTTGTAGCTGTGAACAAATGACCTCCTGTCCCTCCATTCTGTTGTGCTTCAGGACCTGCTCTCCTTTCCCTACTGTCATATTGAGCTTTACTTCACCTTCACCCTTCATTAGGAGGATATCCTATATATATAAGAAAATGGCGTCAACATACACTGTATTTAAAAAGTGACATAAAAACACTGTAAACCCAAGTAGCGAATTGTTGGATGAGTGTATTATTCACTGACCTGGACAAGACCTAGCCTTTTCTCCAACGTCTCTTTATTTCCAACTGTGCTGTTGAGTGAAGCCAGACGCTCTTGGGCTCCACTTATCCAGGTCCAGGTAGTCTGCAGTGTCTCTTCAAAGGCCTGTTGCTCCTGTAATGTGAGTTGGCAGCTGCGTAGCCTCTCTCTCACACGCCTAAGCAAGGCCTGGTATTGTGACTGCAGCTGAGCTGACACTCTTGTTTCACTACCATCACCTCGCCCACCCTCATTCAGGGCCAGGGCCTCCTGACACAGACGTTCAAATGAATCCCTGTAGGAAATTAGTAAAATGTTTGAACAAGATAAAAACAGGGAACACAAGGAAATGCTGCCTAGTGCTAAAAGTGCTTTGGAAAATGAAAAGTTCTCACGTTGGGGACATTCGACAACACTGCACATGTAGACTACTTTTGTCAGCATTTTGCATGAAGAGACAAGAAATGTCTGTCTGTGTTTCCTAACTATTTATACGGACATTAATCAGATTCAGCACCTTTCTTTGAGCACTTCCTGCTGATATTCCTCCACTTGCTCAAGCACAACCTTCTCAGGGCAACGCTGTTTGGCTTCATGCAAATCTGTGGTCATCCTCTTTTCCATATGCTCCAACCACCATCTCAGCTTCTTAAGGCGACCCTCAAACCTACAAGATTTTTCAAACACCATGCTTAAAAATAGTGAGATTACAAATTGTTTTACAGAACTGGTTTGTGTAAGTGTCCTACCCCTTCATAAGGGATGCACTGTCCTCCAGAATCTGTTGGTTCTGTCTGCACTGCTCCACAAAGCTGTCCCAGTCCTGCTGGATGGATGAAAGATGCTGCTGGACCTGCCCAGCACTGGCTTTGGGAAGATGGAGTATTAGCTTTTCCCCTTCCTCACATACTTGAGTCAGACGAACCTCACCCTCTTCCACACGTTCCAAGGCCCCCTAGGGGATAATCCATATCCATAAGGTTATGCTTCATCTTTCCAACTTCTGCCACTTGTGATCTTTTTATATATCACATCTATAGTTATAGATTACAGCATCAGCTAAGTACCTAGAATGTAGTTTTAATGTAAAAATAATGCAAATTTTACTCTACATTATATGAAAGACTTGTAGGACTTTGTATTGGATGAATTAATTTTACCTTCAGTTTCTGAAGTTTGCGTTCCACGATGTGAGTGTCTCCAGATCTGTCAGAGCATTCTTTCACTATTTCCCTCTGTTCTGAGAGCCACCGATGGAACTCCTGAACAAGGTCTGAAGAGCAAGGGAAAGAGAGAGAAGGTTTATCTGATGTAGTGCAAGATAGAATGAAGTTATCCTGCCAAGGCAAAAGTAGTTCAATACACTCTCAGTGGCCACTACATAAGGTATGCCTGAGACTACAGTGAGTATGTAATCATAGAAAAAAAATTATGACTGATGAGTAGAAAAGAGACCGCCCGATCCTACAGATCAGTTTATGTGGAGACATGCTCTTATTTAATAGGTTTCTGTAGAGATACTGTATAATACTAATATTAGAATCACATTTGATGCACAAAATACATGCACCTCATCCTTCCTTCTGCCAATGTTGATTATGGTAGTGGT